>OU896717.1:21237062-21520058 GCA_918026855.4 Phaedon cochleariae | reverse complement strand
TAGTGGGGTTATCCTTTTGTCAGGCGCCACTCAGTTTTCACAGCTGAATTACTGAGAAAAAAATCCAAGATATAAGTATAAGCCAAAATAACTGTTAACAGATTTATTCACCTTAACATGTCAACAATAGGTATTCAAATGGTGGTAAATATGTATTATGATTGTAACTCAGTACAAGGGTTGATTTCCCTTCATATAGGCCTATACTTTGGGTTCACAGAGTCTCTAACAGACCCAAAATTTCTATTATATATAAAATCCGATCTTAGACTGTTATGTGTTATTGACAAGTGTTCAAATATCTCATGACATTAGACAGTGAAAAATAACTATTTAAATGTCCTCAGACAGGGAAAAAAATATGTAGATTAAATGTCCTCAGACAGTGAAAAAATATGTATGTTAAATGTCTTCAAGACAGGGAAAAAAAGTACATGTTAAATGTCCTCAGACAGGGAAAAAATATGCAATTGAAATGTCCTCAAGACAGGGAAAAAAGTATATATGGAATATTCTGACCTTAGCTGCAAGTTCTGGATTTTGAACCATGAGATTCCAACTGTGGTCCACTAGATCTCACTACCTGGATGAACAAAGACACTCCTCCCTCAGTCGGCGGTAGGGGTTAGGTGTGCTAGGAAAACTGGATCCCCACACAGTTGACAGGAGTCACAACCACCTGGAGACCTGGGCACTTGGTGTATCCCAGGGCAACTGGATTCTGCACTGCAACCCTGGCTGACGGGTCCACAGGCTGCCACCAGGGCAAGCTCTTCCTATCATCCAAGCTGGACCAGGACGTCTCACTATCTGACTGGGCTCTGGGAGTTCAGGCTCCAAAGTAACAAAATCCTAGGGATGAAGGATCATCAAACATACCGGGAGTCTGGACTCCCCTGGACTTCCTGTCAGAAGTCAGGATCACTGGCTATCTAAACCAGAAGGGCTGCTAGGGACTTGCACTGTTGGCAGCAAGGATTCTGCCAGAAATTCCAGGCTGTCGGGTCCTATAGGTGCCCAGAGACATGCACAAGAAATCACCAGGGTCTTGCTTCCACCTTCAAGTGTGTTGGTGACTCAGGCTTCAAAGCACGAAGATCCCTCAGGTGCCTCAACCATCGAAAGAAAATGTCATGTGATGTCCAAACAGTGAAGTCCAGAAAACAGTTCAAGATTTCTAAATGCCCATAGTTGATGAATGATTCGATTTTTAGTGATCCATCCAGTTAACAGTGTTGATTGATAAAATTCAAGTCCAGAAACATAGCATGTGGTCAAAAGAAAATGGAGTTTATATCTTCCACATCTGCACCCCGTACTCCCCTGTATAAGGCCGTGATATCTGAAATGTAGATACCCTATCGAATATCATCCACACAAAAGAGATTTAATATTTCTTACCTTCCTATCGGAAAGGCCTAACACAAAAGTAGGTGTCCGCCACCTGACCTGATCGCACGAGAGTCAAAATCAAAAAGGGCTTCATTTTGGCTTCAGCACATGAAACCTTTTCGCAAGAGAAGGAATCAGCAAGAAGGATGAATAAACGGAAATTGCTCAAATAACAAGTTTCCGTCAATCAGAGCACTTGTGATCTATTCAAAAAAAATAATACAAACCAAAATCCGTCTCTGCGCAGTGTCAATCTAGCCACCCAAATAATATGATTCAAGTCAAATTCAGGGATGCAACTTGAAAGAAATATGAAATATCGATCATGACATCGATAGCCGATACGATAGTCGATACATTAGTCGATTCACCAGTCGATACAAAATTGCGAATATCCCTGCACCATTACAGGCCACTGCCACTAAACGCGACAAACATTCTTCTACTGGCAAGAGACTATGATGGAAACAACAATATTCATGTGCATCTGACAAATGTGTAAGAATTGTTAAGAAGTGGACTAAAATAACCTATCAGTCATCCAGTCATGGACATTGAAAATTAAAACATTTAACAAGATGGAATTATGTAAAGTACCTCAAAACCTAGAAAAGAAATCATTGAGTTACGCAGTGCATCTCTACAAAGCTTCCCCATTACCTATTTGCAGAATTCACACTATGGAACATGAAAAGGCAAATCCTCATGTTACATTCACCCCCTTCCTCGGATATAAAAAATAGGCATTGAAAGATGACTATTTTTTATACTCGGAATCTATATGTACACACAAAAAATTCTTAATATTAAATTGAGCTCAATTTACCTATTTACTAATTCCTATCATCTATGAATTGAGGCTAAGCTTAATTCAACCTACAATCTACCTTAACCTGTATCTACAATGGTATGTACAAATCACTTTCGTGATGTGTTCAGTAACCTCTTCATGATCATGCTTCCTACTAATCGTCACATGCAGATTCCTCATCACTATGGATTGTGGAGACATCAGTAAGTGATCCATGATATGGTTTTAAATCCTGAACATGCCAAGTTCCGGCGTCTGAGCCATCTTGGTACTTCAAAACATATACTAGTTTTGATTTTTTCTTTGCTACCGTACAAAGAGTGTAGCGTGGAGCTAACTTTTGAGCAAAACTGTTAGCAGCATTTGAGAGGACCCGGTTCCTCTTCCAAACCTTGTCTCCTACGAAAAATTCTATGTCCCTTCTCCGTAAATTATAATATTTAGCATTCCTTTTATATGATAAATTCAATTTATTTTGAACATCCTTAAAAATTTCAGATAAGTTACCTAAGTTCTGAGCCCATCGCTCTCTACTGGTTGTATCTAATTGTACCTCTCCTTTTCCATAATATTTCCCTGAACAGGGAACCTCACGTCCGAAATTCAAAAAGGCAGGGCTGTAACCTGTCACATCATGTACCGCAGTTCTCATAGCATATGCTATTCTAGGCAACTCTTTATCCCATGTTTTATGATTTCCATTTACATAACTCCGGACTGCTGTACAGATGGTACGGTTTGCTCGTTCTACATAGTTAGCCTGAGGATGGTAATATGGCGTATATCGAAACGTTGACTCATAGTCCTGAACAAGTTTTTTTATGGATTTACTAACAAGTTGTCTGCCATTATCGCATACTATGTGCTGAGGCACTCCATAAACTAGGAAAACATCATTTTCTAAAAATTTTATTATACTGCTAGAAGTAGCATTTCTTAAAGGACAAATCAAAGGATATTTAGTAAACCAGTCAGATACTACCAAAATGTATTGAAAACCACTTGAGCTTCTGGGAAGAGGTCCCATTAAATCTACGGCTATCACTTGCCATGGAAAACGTACACTACGCTCAGTACCCATTAGTCCAAATTTTGAGTGATTAGGTGCTTTTTGTGAAGCGCACATCTTGCATGATTTCACGTATTGAGTTATATCTCTCCTCATCTTTGGCCAATAGTACGTAAGAGCAACTCTAGTATATGTTTTGTGGTAACCTGCATGTGAAGCAGTACTAGGATCATGACATGAAGATATTATGTGTTTTCTTTGACACTTTGGAACCAACAACTTCCACTCAGAAACGTTAGAGTCCATATCTAATTTTGACGGAATTAACTTGTATACATAACCTTCTTTTACAGACCATTGTGGATACTCATCAGGTTTATGTAGAATTTTTGTGCGAATGTTCTCATAAAATGAATCTAACTTAGTCAAATCAATATCTAAGGAAATGCAATTTTCATTCATCACACAAATGTCTTCAGACACACTCAATTTCTCAGAGTCTTCCAAGGGTGAATCAACTGGACTACGAGATAAAATGTCAGGAATTACATTCAATGCTCCTTTGATATAAGCAATGTCGAAATCAAACTGGCTGAGCCGAACACTCCAGCGAGCAAGTCTGCCTGTGGGATTTTTCATTTTAAAAAACCATTTAAGGGATGCATGATCACTAACAAGAGTAAATTTTACTCCTTCCACATATGGACGAAATTTCTCGCAGGCAAAAATACAAGCTAAGGTTTCCTTCTCAGTTGTGCTGTAGTTTCTTTCACTTTTAGACAAACTTCTTGAAGCATAAGCTATCACCTTTTCTACATTATTTTGATTTTGTGTTAACACACCACCTAAACCGGTGTCTGATGCATCACATTGTATTACAAATGGTAAAGAAAAATCTGGGCTAGCCAAGACAGGTGCAGATACTAATGCATTTTTTATATTCTGAAAAGCCTTATCTGCTTCCTCAGACCATTTTATCTTTTGTCCTTTTTTCTTATTCTTCAAAAGATCATTTATAGGTGACATTAATGTAGAAAACTGTGGGATGAACCTCCTATACCAACTACATAAGCCAGTGAATCTTTTTACTTCTGTAGTGTTTGTTGGTCTAGGAAAATTCACCATAGCTTTTGAAGAATCTGTTTTTAACCCAAATTTATCTACAACAAACCCCAGGTACTTGAGTGAAGATTTGAAAAATTCGCATTTGTTGATATTGACTGTGAGGTTAGCTTCTTTTAAACGCTTTGACACTTCTCTGAGTAATTGAATGTGTTCTTGAAAGGTTGAACTAACAATGATTGCATCATCTAAGTAAACAAATACGTTAGGCTCCATCTCTTGACCAAAAATGGCGTCCATTAGTCTCTGTTGGCATTGAGCAGCATTGGAAAGACCAAAAGGCATGACATTAAAATGAAAAAGGCCCCTTCCAGGGACAGAAAATGCAGTCTTTTCCTTAGATTCATCATCCAAGGGAATCTGCCAAAATGCACTTTTTAAGTCAATGGATGAGATGTAATTTGCCTTGCCTAACAATGATAAAATTCTATCAACTACAGGAAGAGGATAGCTGTCTTTCTTAGTGAGCAAATTCAACTTACGTCCATCAAAACAGAAACGAAATTCTCCATTAGCCTTTTTTACCAACAGTACTGGAGATGACCATTCACTACTGGATGGTTCAACTACGTTTAGAGCTAACATATTGTCTAATTCCTTATTTAAATGACCTAGCATATAAGGTGACATTAAATACTGCCGTTGCTTGACAGGCTGAGCATCTCCGGTTTCAATATGATACGTCAGTTTATTAGTTCTCCCCAATTGACCATCTTTAGATAATTTTTTAAATTCCGCAATGACTTCATTAACTACAATTTTCTGGTCTCGGGACATATCGTCTAGACTTTTAACTTGATCAGCTGTGAATGACATGTCATTATTTAATCCGACTGAAGCGATATTGACATTGGTACAATCACTGACCTCCCAAGAATTATCTTTGAAATTTACTTTCAACTTAAACTCATTACAAAAATCACTTCCTAATATAAAGGAGTAATTCAATGAAGGAACTATGAGGAATGAAATAATTTGACATTTATTTCCAGCTAAAATAGGAATATCAACTGTACCTGTAACAGTCTGTTTTGCATTATCTGCAGTAAGAACAAAATTGTGTTTAGAATTTTTTATATCTAGATTCAAAGACTTGACAAATTCAATACCTTTATTACCAATTGTGCTTTTACTTGCACCTGAATCTAGCAAAGCAATAATTTTTTGTCCAAATACTGTTACATTTACATAGGGTCTATTGTCAAAATCTTTTTTGACAAAAATAGGAGCAGTAGCATTAATATTTTGAAAATAATTTTTAACAAATGAAATCAACTTATTTTGTTCTGATGTTCGAACTCTGTTTGTGGCATCAAGTTGCGGAGGCAAAACGTGCCCAGGATCAAATGGTTTTACCTCCGGGACTCGTTTCCCGAACATTTTGAGCATTCACTAAGAGTTACTCCTGGATTTCCACATCTAAAGCAGAACTTAGTTCTTTTTAAAGTGCAATGCCTAAAATGATGATTTTCTAATTTGCAATTAAAACAAACCATAGGTTTTCTATTTTCGCTACTTTTATTTTCAGTGCTACTGCTAGCTTGCTGATTATTAGACCTTTTATACACCCTTGAATTCCAAGATTTTTTTGGTTGAAAATTATTGCTTTCTAAACTGCAATTATTAAATTCATAATCTAAATCACAGGCAACAGAATTGACATGAGATTTTCTTGAGTTGGATTTAACCTGAAGATCTCTGAAAACTTCTTCTAAAACTTTCACATCAGTGATTAATTCCTCTACTGAGTTATATCTATTGAGAGCTAGCTTTTCTACAAATTCAGGTCTTAAATTCTTCTGAATCCACTTCACCTTTGTGACTAGTGCTGGGGTAGACGTGAGCCTACTGAATAGTTGCTCCATTACAGCCACAAAAATGACGATGGATTCATCCTCAAATTGTTTCCTATGTTTAATAGTCTCCCAGAGCTCCTCATCATAGTCCCTACTCAAGAAATCCTGTTCCAAACGTTTAGCTAAAGAGTCCCAATCTCTTACAATATTGTTCTCCTTGACATGACGAAGCCACAAAAGAGCCTTGCCAGAGAATAAGTCAACTGCCGACTCATACAGCTGCTGTCGAGTAACCTGCCTAGCTTCAGCTAGTTCATAAACCCTTTCTAGAAATGATTTGACCCCTAGAGATTTTTTTGAACCGTCAAATTTTAAGTCCCACTTATAAATAGAAGCTGGTTTTGAAGTGCTTGGCAACATGTTAGGATGAATTCTTGGAGAAGATGTATTTACAGATGGATCAAACATGGGTGGTTCTTCTGCGATCCTCTCATCTAACTCTGCTTCTAAAGTTAAACAGGAAGCATATGCTTCATTACGAAAGTCAGTAGGTGCATTATTCCCTTCAACATTTTTAATTCTGTTTATTCTCATCATAACATGTGCCAAACGAGATCTTAACCTCAAATATAAAGGATCAGTTACTGGGCCATTAAAATCTGGAATTAGTTGACTTATGTTGTCTAAGGTGTTACTAATTGAAATTTTTTCATTATCAAAATTATACTCTGTATCAACAAGACTAGTAGCTGATGTACCCGACTTTTCCTCTCTCTTCATGGCTGCTGATAGAACCTTACGCTTGTCAGTCATAGGCCTATTTGTTACTATTCCTCTCAATCTCAATTCATAGTTGACTTCCTCAATAAGTAAATGTCTAGCTTTTAATTCAGACTCCATTTTAAAAACTTTTTGTTCCTTTTTAAAAAATTAGGTTAAGTTATACAAGCCCAGGTATTTATATATACCTAAAAATTAATCAGGGAAAGTACCTGAATAAATGCACATGAAAACAACCAAATCATATAATCATAATGAAAATTCCTCAAAAGGTAAAGGCTGCAATGCAAAAATACTCTGTGCACAAAATGACTCACCTCACTAAAAATAGATGAAGTTGGACTAAAAATAGGGCTGCTCAAATCCAGAACTCCAGTGTACAGAACTCCAATAGAACTCCAATAAACTCCAAGTGATTTCCAATAAAATCCTTGGTAAAATGTTCAATTTTCCACAAAGTTCAATTTTCCACTAGTTTTTTCCAGCTGATGTTGTGCTAAAAAGTTTCAAAAATTTCACTATCTAATTTTTTTTATAATGACCTAATTTAACAGTCTAAAAATCGGGCCCCACGTTGGGCGCCAATTATCTATAACAACTCTTTTGATGTTTTGGAAAAGAAAGAGATTTTGATTTGTTATAGGCACGGCAGCTCGCTTGTTTGGGAGCAGGTCATGAGTTAGTTCTTTTTATTATTCACTAGTGGGGTTATCCTTTTGTCAGGCGCCACTCAGTTTTCACAGCTGAATTACTGAGAAAAAAATCCAAGATATAAGTATAAGCCAAAATAACTGTTAACAGATTTATTCACCTTAACATGTCAACAATAGGTATTCAAATGGTGGTAAATATGTATTATGATTGTAACTCAGTACAAGGGTTGATTTCCCTTCATATAGGCCTATACTTTGGGTTCACAGAGTCTCTAACAGACCCAAAATTTCTATTATATATAAAATCCGATCTTAGACTGTTATGTGTTATTGACAAGTGTTCAAATATCTCATGACATTAGACAGTGAAAAATAACTATTTAAATGTCCTCAGACAGGGAAAAAAATATGTAGATTAAATGTCCTCAGACAGTGAAAAAATATGTATGTTAAATGTCTTCAAGACAGGGAAAAAAAGTACATGTTAAATGTCCTCAGACAGGGAAAAAATATGCAATTGAAATGTCCTCAAGACAGGGAAAAAAGTATATATGGAATATTCTGACCTTAGCTGCAAGTTCTGGATCAGGATCACTGGCTATCTAAACCAGAAGGGCTGCTAGGGACTTGCACTGTTGGCAGCAAGGATTCTGCCAGAAATTCCAGGCTGTCGGGTCCTATAGGTGCCCAGAGACATGCACAAGAAATCACCAGGGTCTTGCTTCCACCTTCAAGTGTGTTGGTGACTCAGGCTTCAAAGCACGAAGATCCCTCAGGTGCCTCAACCATCGAAAGAAAATGTCATGTGATGTCCAAACAGTGAAGTCCAGAAAACAGTTCAAGATTTCTAAATGCCCATAGTTGATGAATGATTCGATTTTTAGTGATCCATCCAGTTAACAGTGTTGATTGATAAAATTCAAGTCCAGAAACATAGCATGTGGTCAAAAGAAAATGGAGTTTATATCTTCCACATCTGCACCCCGTACTCCCCTGTATAAGGCCGTGATATCTGAAATGTAGATACCCTATCGAATATCATCCACACAAAAGAGATTTAATATTTCTTACCTTCCTATCGGAAAGGCCTAACACAAAAGTAGGTGTCCGCCACCTGACCTGATCGCACGAGAGTCAAAATCAAAAAGGGCTTCATTTTGGCTTCAGCACATGAAACCTTTTCGCAAGAGAAGGAATCAGCAAGAAGGATGAATAAACGGAAATTGCTCAAATAACAAGTTTCCGTCAATCAGAGCACTTGTGATCTATTCAAAAAAAATAATACAAACCAAAATCCGTCTCTGCGCAGTGTCAATCTAGCCACCCAAATAATATGATTCAAGTCAAATTCAGGGATGCAACTTGAAAGAAATATGAAATATCGATCATGACATCGATAGCCGATACGATAGTCGATACATTAGTCGATTCACCAGTCGATACAAAATTGCGAATATCCCTGCACCATTACAGGCCACTGCCACTAAACGCGACAAACATTCTTCTACTGGCAAGAGACTATGATGGAAACAACAATATTCATGTGCATCTGACAAATGTGTAAGAATTGTTAAGAAGTGGACTAAAATAACCTATCAGTCATCCAGTCATGGACATTGAAAATTAAAACATTTAACAAGATGGAATTATGTAAAGTACCTCAAAACCTAGAAAAGAAATCATTGAGTTACGCAGTGCATCTCTACAAAGCTTCCCCATTACCTATTTGCAGAATTCACACTATGGAACATGAAAAGGCAAATCCTCATGTTACAATCAACAGAGTTTATCTGAGAGAAACAGCGAATATTGAAATGTATCGAGAACAATGGGGATCATCTCGAGCAGTTCAACACATTTTTTCAGTATTTGTATTATTCAACTGTCAATTCTTTTCCTGCTACAATAGTACACATCCAATTCCATGCGATAAGTTATGCAAGAACATAGAACAGTAACTAATAACACAACATAATGAATTGTCGAGTAGATGACTTTGAGTATTATTTATTAGTTACATAGTTCATAGCCAACTAGACATAACAACATCAAAAATTGCAAATCAGTACCCCAAATAGAATTAAACTGTGATTGTGATACATCACTAGAAAGGACAATTCAAGCTGATTTCAAATTTGTGAAAATCCAATATGGCGTCCATAACAAGATTTAAAGTTGTAGGTGATATCTTAGAAATGTGACATTTTGATGAAAAACAAAAATACAAGATTTTCTTCCTTCTCAAATAATTCAAGAATGACTGCCTGGGTTTCTTGATAGATTCTGATTCAACATTAAATTTGCTACAACTTTGCTGATTTAACCGTTTCTCTATCTCTCATAGTTACTGAGATCCCAATAGTGAGGATCGAATTTGGGACACACTGTAAATATTTTTTCAATTATTGATATTGATGAGACTGTTTTTTTCATTTTCAAAATATCATCGTGTACTCCTGCTTGATAGTCAACAACTTTCGGATCCTTGGGTAGCACTTTTCTGATCATTCGTTGAAAATATTATCGATTTTATTATGGTGCAGATGATTTCTTTGTGTGTCCGATAAAATAGCAGCAGAATGCCGATCAAGCGAAAATGTTATCTTCAAAGGCAATTCCAAGCTATGGCCAATAATCGAGGTCCTCTGAGGGGTTATCGAATATGAGAAAGAATGTGACTTTCATTCCATAAGAATTTTATTTTATAGCAGACAGGGGGAGTCATATTAGGCCTTCAGTACAAAATCCTACCACGTATTATAGATAGAAATATCGAATGTTCTTCTCGTATTGAGTATGTCATTCTATAGAGATATGAATTACTGTGACTTTATAACGATTTGTTAGTACTGACTGTCAGATGTAGTTCATGATTCGGTAGTCAACTCCAATTCTTCCTCAATATTCAATTCAAGTCATAAATTATTATTGTAATGCCACCTATCATCCATCTTGACTACTTCGTTTTGAGACTGGAGTCTCCAATCTTAAGCACCTTCTATTTCATTGCTAAGCTTTTATTTGATCACATTTTCTCACGGTAAACTTCTTGAATATTCAAATTCTGTCTGAAGGTTGATCGAGGAGGTGTAACATTCATTATACCAGATATTTTGGGATTTTCTCTACTCGTTTCTACAAATACGAGATGAGATGACTGGTTTCTCCGACGGAGGAACTAATGAGAGAATATATTTGTTGGTTCACAGATGATACGGAGAGACCCACAGGCTCTGGTGCGACTGTATACGGTCGCAGACCTAGGACAGAGACACAGATGTATCAGCCGTTCTTGGGTCCAATATTGGGTCCAATGCAACCGTTTTTCGTGTTTTTGTCACGGAAGGAAATTTCGACAATGCTTTTGGAATATTGTGCGTAAGCAGGAAGAACAAGGAGATGAAGTATTTTTTTCAACTTCCGGAGCTTTTATAAGATCGGCAAAGAATTCCAAAGCTCACCATTCTATGAAGAAACGAGTTTTGTTCGACATATTTCAAGGTTAACGACGGAAGTATCTGCTGACTGGGCCTGTCGAGTTGGTCTGACTGGTATTGCTAGTGATGGAATTATAGCAGAGATTTCTGCGGAACATTTCTCGTGGAAGTATCTTTAGAAGAGTGAAAGGTCGCCGAAGTTTCTACATCGTTCTAATGAGGTCAAAGAGTTAGAGATTGCGGCATCACCCACTAGGCTATTGGCTCTTCTCTGGATGAAACCCAAGAGCATCAGCGTATGTTCAAGTGCTGCACCCCATACCTGAGAACAGTACCCGAAAACTGGCCGTATCTGTGCTTTGTAGATCATGAGAAACTATTGAGGTATGAAATAGCTTCCCGCTCAGAACAAGAATCCGAGTTTTTTTGAAGCAGCTTCTGCGCGATGGATCTGACAAGATTTTTCCATGAGAGTTCTGCTGATTGTATAACTGAGCATAGATGAAGTTAGTTGTCTTGGTAAAAATGGTGGTACGAGACATCGTTATAGCAGGCATACTGAGTTCAGCCTTTCTCAAGAGAGTGGATGGAACGAACCTCCCATATAAAATATTCAAAATAATCAGGAATAGCCAAGCGACTGTTAAAGCACTTTGCTCAAACCAAACAACGTCTATACTATGGTAACTCAACACATTTTGTCTCTGCTCTGGATCAGTGTTGTTCCTAGATCTGAATCCTTCGTACAAGATTTCGTTTGCAAAATGTAACAGATTTGAATCAGAAAGTAATAACTGGAAAAGCCTGACATTTGACATCATAAATGTCATTCTTGTCATAACTCATTTCAAGATTTAGACATTTCTGATCCATATTTGACAAGAACTGGGCAAAAATCACAGAACATATGACATTGAAATAGAGCATTAGCTCATAGAACAAAACATAATCATTCACTGAGCACGGAACTTGACGTTTTAGTCATGAAACATCAAGTTTTGTATCCAACTGCAGATGATAATAGATTTATGACGAAACGTTGAAACGTAACAACCCTCATAAAATAGTAATAGAGCTATAACAAAAGTAATGACAAGAATAACACTGGTCTGGATTCTTGACCACTCTACTATTATGGAAGGTAATAAAACGGCAGATTCCTTTGCAAGGAAGAGTAAACGGCGAGAAATTGCGTTTCTCATGTGATCAATGAAGATCATGAATATTGTATCTCACCATGAAGTAGATATGTAGGTAATTTCAACAATTTCCGTAATTTCGTATGAACAAACGGAATATCAGCTGAGGTAGTCTAAACTGTAAGTGGAGGAGGATGATCAACGAAATAAAAACTCGAAGTCGTCTTCATCACTTTACTGGCGAAATAATGATAACAAGACAACTTTAGGTGAATGAACATCAGAAAACCCACAAACAAAGTACTTATGAATTACGTTGGACGGGCTATTATTGAAAATACTAACTTGGTTCATAAAACTAAGAAGGTATAAAAATTCAAGAGTGAAAAATATTTATATACAAAATAACCAAAATGAATTGATATAAAAATTAATGAATTAACTCAGGAGTTCAACAATCATACGTATATAGGTAATATCCCATACAGCACATGACATCCATTTAAGGTTCATTTCAATTTCAAACGTTCATGGATATTGAATGGACATCCAATGTACAAACAAACATGGATTATCATTGGATGCTTCAGATTGTATGTACAGTGGGCGTTCAACCAATGTCCAACCACGCATGTACGTAGAATGTACATTCATTGTACTCATTAAGATGGATGTACAAATTATGTTTCAAAATTACCGTCTGTTGGACGACATTTTATGTCAACTCAAGGACTAAAACTCTCGTGGACGTTTGATCAACATCCACTGTACGTACAGAGACGGACGTTCATTGGATGATTCAAATCAAACTCACATTGGATGTCCATTTGACGGCCATTCTGAGTTCAAGCGTTAATGGATGAAGCATAAACATCATATTCATATGTATATAAATAATTGTTCAAAGTGAATGTCTGTATGAAATTATTTCAAATCTGGAGGTTTATGGACGTTAAATGAACGTACATTGTACGTTCAGAGATGGACGTGAGACTATTGATTTTCCAGCCACCTCGAGGGGAGGCAGAAGGTCAGATCGGTCGGTAGAGTAGCGGTAGCGTCTGGCGTGATTCTGATGCCATTTTCAGTTGGTAAATGATTGTGAACATGAAGTGTTGTGTTTGTGATAAATTGTCGAATGCAGAATATTCAGTACCAGATCATTCAAAGTAGGTATGAAAGCATGCATAATCGAATGTGACTTAATATATTATCTAATATAATCTTATACTTTATCATCCTACAGGTTGTTATTCATTTTCAATGGGCGGTATGATAGAAAAAGTACCTAAGTATATAGCAATGTGAATGAGTCTTCATTCACCAGTCAGAGTTAAGCTGAACAGGATTTGGGGTATAGACAATCGATTTCTACCTATATAGCAACATATAATATTTTTCTCTTACTACAGGAACAAGAAATTTCAAATGGACTGAAGAAGACATAAATCAACAATATATTTATATATATGCAATCGACACCAAATATACAGTATGATGCAAATGTATGGAATAAATTCATTATTTCAGAAATGGGCGACATTTGAAGAAATTCCAAAAACACGTGAGTTTTAATTTTTGAAGCCTCATCTCATGACATTCACATGAGAGATGTTACGTCACTGGTGTAGAAGTAATGACGTAATGGACGATTTTTTCAAATACAAGCAGGGGTCATGTGACACCTCGTTTGAAAGGTCTTCTGATCGTCTATCCAACAGTCAAAATTTTGCATAAGAATATTGCAATTAAAATGGATTATCATTTGGTTAACTGAATCTTGCAGAGGTCTGCTACTGAGAATTGAACATCGAAGGGTCGTCTAGTTGAAAAAATACACAATAAAAAAAGTTCTGAACTCTAGTTTTTGGATTTTTTCCGGAAGTCGTCTTGTTTTGAAATGAATTTATTCCATACATTTGCATCATACTGTATATCTCAATAGAAGGAGCTATATTTGATACCTACTGATTTTTCATCATTTGATTCACAAAAATGAGCTTTCATTATACACCCACATGTAAACATCCAATGTACGTCCAAAGTGGTGTCCTCAAGACATTCAATGGACATTCATTGGACGTTTAACGTCCAATTTGGTACGTCCAATGGATGCTCAGACAGGTACATCCATTGTGAGTCCAAATATGAACATCCACTGTACATTCACATGAAGACATCCATAGTACGTCCAAAGTGGTGGCATCAGGACGTCCAGTGGACATTCATAGGATGTTAAACGTCCACCCGAGTACTACCATTGGACGTCCTTACGATCCGACGTGGACGTACATTGTACATACATTGGACATACATGTGCTACTTATGTGGGATATGAAAAAATCAACATGGGGTTTGTATGAAATCCAGAAGTTAGAACGAGCAAAACTATTAAAAACTTGTAGAGATTAAAAAACATCACATGGGGGTATAAACGTGATAAATCCATAACTGGGGTATATAGTTCTGCAATAGCATTTGAACAACTTCATCAAATATTGATGAATTTTCCCACGAGGTTGACTTGTCATCCATTTTTTGAGCGCTTTTTTCAATTGTAAGAGTCAAATGTGCAGTTATTTTTGACATTGTATAACTTATTTTCATTTTCTCCTCATAAGTGTGACCATTTCTGCTAGATTTTGAGTAAGAACAATTTTTTTCTGTAGATAAACATCATAATTCCTTTGACGGATGATGACCATTGAAATGGTCGAAACATGTCTCCATCAAATGTAATGAGGCAGAATCAAATGCACATTTCGCCAGTAAACTTGTGAAGACGATTTTGGGTTTTTATCTTGTTGATCTGAACATTTTTCGAAAACAGCTTTTATTCCTTGTACCGAAACGAAATATTTTCGGAAATAGGTATTATTCTCAGCCGCTGTTGGCGGCAGACTTCCAAATAAATTTGCCGACGGCGTGTGGCCGGTTGAATTTTTTTTTCGGTGTCTCAACCGAGTTTGCAAAGAGTATAGCAATAGTCGTAAGAACAACTACCTATTTCCTTACAAATTCACTGTGGAATTCTGCACAATAGGAATAACAGAGAAAATAACTGGGCGCTCGGCCATTTCATGATCCTATTATTTCGCCGGAAACATAAAATATCAAATCTACATCCGAACCACTTTGGCGTTATGCCAATGAAGCCATTCAGACATTGAATTGTGACATAAAAACAGCAACGCAAGAAATCCTTCAGCGCTCTATGGCGAGAAAACAAAGGGAGAATCAATAAAGACTATGCAGCCAAACGATATAAGTGGCGCATACCATCATTCATTCGAATGCGGTAATGGTGTGGATCATGTCACAATATACAGGGCATATCGTCATGAGTTAAGGCGAAGTACAAAGTGTTCCAAAAAAGGTGACCCCCTTGCTGCGATATCAGTTATGGTTGCTCAGTTAAGAAATGTTGTAATTTCATCTGTTTTCAAGATACAAAAGGTGTTGACAACTCGGTTGAAAATAATATTTTTAACACATTTTTCACTATTATGTCGAAACTATTGTTTATTCATTGAAATGGAATTTTGTATGAATATGTTCTGGAACCTGACACATCATATGAATTTGTTGTTATATCTGACTCTCAGGAGGGCGCTTGTTACACGGTTCGTAACGAGTAATTTTGAAGACAGCATTTTGAGGTTTGCTTTTTCAGTCCAAATTTCATGACATTCAATTTAATAACATGAAAGAACTCCTGATTGAACTCAAAACTGTGTATCACTTTCGAAATATTTCAATTTGAAATAAATGGAGTAGAAGCTGATGTTGGTTTGAAATATTCATCATTTCTAGATCTTAACCTATTTATTCGAATTCAAAAACAACAAAATTCTTGAGCTCGATGTATTAATTAGAACAAAATATCACGAGGAAGAAATTCAGATGAATTTGACTAAAAACATAACATTTGTTATTCTTCACGGGTCTTTTGAGCGCCACCTAAGCGAGATGGGTCTGAATCAACAAGCGGACTGTGGCCACTGAACCATTGTCAGTTCTGCTTTGTAAAAGACGAAACAGCTGAAAACATACGTGTTCATGCTCTGGCTTAGATAGACTGAGGTTCGACATATTTGGCTTACCAATTCAGAACCTACAGATTTTAGATAAATCTCACTTCATCCAACCATGGACTTTGTGAAAAAAAGTGGATTGTACAGTGTATGCAGTGACTGTAACCTCTAGACGTGAGTCACAATAGGAGGAAAAGGGTGGTTTTGCCCCAGTTACATAAAACCTAACCTACAATTTTGTATCCGTGAAAGTGAGTGTTCAAAATATCCTTCGTTTCCAGGAATACAGGATCTAATCTGTGGTGTCTGGTCAAAAAAGGGCAATTCGGTTTTTTGCCAAATTTAAACTAATATTGGGTCAAAAATGATGTGAGGATGAAGAAAAACATTTCTTTTTATATTTTACACAAAGAACAAAACGACTGCTATAACCGTCGTTGCCTAATCGGCGGAAGAACCTGTTGGTGCCTTACAAATGCAAATGATACAAGGACGGCATACGCCGTCAAAAATATTGATTGTCCCAGCCAAGGGCACAGACAACGACGGGTGTATCCGTCGAAGTCGGTCAAGCTACTTCATCTTGCAACTCTTGAGAAGAATGTACTGCTGCAGCATAGACTTATTCCTTGAGATACAACAAAACTGTATGTAATCCATGTTTTTAGTCAAATTTATTTCAATGTTATCATTGAAATCCATTGTTTCCATAAGTTCAGCACTAGGAATATATTTTCATTTCCGGTTTTCAATAAATATGTTCATGATACCTACTCCAAAACAAAAATTTATACCAGCAACAGCTATCACTTCATCATTTTCAGATCAAAACATTCCGAAAACGACAGACAGTATCGAGTTTTACCAAGAGTAGCTCTTTGATGGAAAATTGAATAATGTTCAAGTTTGCATCAATATTCAGATAGATGAATTCAACATCAAAAATGTGATGTTCAATGTTATTCGGCATGAACATCGTAACTAGCCCCTCTATGGGAGTAAATTGAAACAAATTCATACCATACAAGATTTCATCATTATATTAGTGTATCACATTCTTATTCGATATTTTTTGCTGTATATCTCCTTTTATTTTGTTTCCACAATGAATAAAGAAGCACAGCGTTGATATTTGTGTTTCATCCAATTGTAACATGATCTCTTTCCGGAATGTCTTCAACGAAGCAGAAGATGAAGTTTTGAGAGCATTGAGACAACTTGGAATTTCAGATAACTACTTTGATGAAAACATACGTTAAATTGATAATTTCCTATGCCAAGGTGTACGACGTTCCTGATACACGGATATCTGACATCGGAGAACTTCGGTGGTAGATGTTCACAAAAAATATTATCAAAGAGAAAACATGCCTCCTACTAAAGTTTTTCTGATGCCATATATTGATAGAATTCATTATCAAATCATGGAATGACGTCGTGCTGGACAGCCTCACCTGAAGTTGCCATCACCATCAGATTTTGGATGGCAATTTCGAAGTGAAGTCAATCGTGATGACCCTGTCATGTCTCTTTCACCATGTGCCCTGCAATGTTCTTTCCAACGCATCAGGTGCTCTTGTGTTGAAACAAGATGAGCTTCACCTGGCAATTGCCATTATCAGAATCTCAAGTGCACCGAACTATGTGTATGTGGTGGAGGTTTTTTCCTTGTCCACACAGAACCTGCATTCGTCTACTCCTTCTGAGCTGAGCTTTCTTATATATCCTTCTAACCGGCAGTGCCCTGTCGGTACTTCCGTTTGTATACAGATTCAATTTCCACTAAGGCTGGCATATGTGTTTTATCTCTCGTGATTATATATATTCCCAGTAGTACCTCAGCCTGTCTGAGATCTTGAGGATTTCTACAGATGTCTGATCTCTCTGTAGCTCCATTTTTTCTGATCCCAGTACAGCAACTGATCCCGAAAAAAGATTCTGGTCCCACGAAGAATATTTGAGCTTCTTTCCTAGCGAGTTTATCCGCAACTCCATTTCCTTCTACTTCGGAATATCTCGGAAACCATAGAAGGGTGGCTGTATTTCTGTTGACTAGCCAGTTCATTCTTCCCTAGTTTTCCTGAAACATTTGAGAGCTGATAGCCGTAGAGCTCAGGCTTCAATGGTATGACTATCAGACATGATGATGATATCTCGTTTCCCATAGCCCTTATCTAGATCGAAACATACACATTTCTCTATGGCGTGAACTTCTGCCTGGAATATGCTTGGGAATTCACCAAGGCTTCCAAAGTACTTGGTACGAGGCCCGTGAACTCCTGTACAGATTCATATTTGGTTCTGGAGCCATTTATGTACCACTAAATGGTACCTTCTTTGAGCTCGATACCGATGGACTCACAGTTCCTTTCTTCCTTGAAGCTCTGCCTTGTGGTGGATTGTTTCACAGAGCTGTACTTCTTTTTCATCTCCTCCTGAGGCAATCATTGAATTTGCTGGTTGAGTGGACAGATTTGCTTGCCTTTGATCACTCCTTCTATAATCAGTCGGTGTGTCGTTCTTGCCGTATTCTGCACAACTAGATGTAGAGGGGTGAAGTCTAGAATTACCTCCATTGCGGCAGTGGAACACACTTCCATCGCACCGGTAATGCATACACATGCTAGTCTCTGAACTTCCGTAAGATAAGTCATTGTGGAGACTCGACTTGTTTCGTCTCCTCTGACTACCGCTTCATATGTCTCACATCCATCTAAAGGACCAATGTAGGTGTACACCTCCAACTTTTTCCTACGATGCTTCTGTTGCTTTTGCATATTGTCAGTAAGTATGAATGCCTATGAATTAACACTACTCAAACTTCCGTTCAAGACCTTTTACTATTGATTGACTTTTCCAAATTGAAACATTCATTACATTGTAGTTTCGATCAGGTCAGCGGAGTTCATAGACGTCATTTCCTTTATGATTCGCAAAGAGACCGCTTTCCCCGCGATGATACCTTGGTAAGCAGTATCGAAAGGTGACGACCATTTCCATTGCGGAAAATTGCGAACTCGGCATCGATTCCGAATATAAATAGTACCCGAGTCAATCAGGCAATCAATTCATTATCAACACAAGGCATTATTAGTTCAATCGTACATAACACTCATTCATTGATTGCTGACTGCCAAAGTGGCACTTTGGGTGTGTGACATCTCCTCGACTTCAGTGCTGCTGCCCATAACATAATGGAAGTACCAAGAACCATCATCTTGTTTCTGTTATTTGCTCGTTTCATGTTTGTTCTCTGCTATTTCGCCCTTTTAGCACATTTTCATGTTTTCATGATTGAATAAATTGCTTGTTGTACTTTTGAAGAACAATTGTTTTTTTTGGGGATGAATATGGTTGGGTAGTGAAATGATTGGAATCCTCTCGTCAAAGAGCCAAGCGAGTAGCTAAGTCACGACCTATAGGAGGGTCAACATCTGAGTTGCGACACGTGGTGGAGGCGCAGTTTCTTCTCAATAATGCCATATAACTAATTAGAACCATCTGAGTTGCGACCATATCAAATATTTTATGGCCTTCCTGATAACTTCCTCTCCGTGTTTATTCCAAAAAAGTGTTCGATCTTGAAAGAGTCCCAGATATTCAACCTGTCTGTTCCATTCTATATCTGTTCCACCCGTTCTGATGGTTAAGAGATCAGTTTTCCTCTTCTTCGTGAAGGCTACTATAGGATTGGTTTGGTAGGATTGAATTTCTTGTGAGATGATCAATGTTCTCAATGTTAAGAGTCTCCTCTCATATTCATCAAACTAGATGACACAATGAATATATCTATCCACTCAACTGATAAATATCGAAGTGACATCATTTGCAGAATAAAAAATGGTTTGAAAGTCCGCGATCAAGGGAAGATAACATATTAGATGGACATTGTATGGAATGTGGTGATGTATGTGAGAATTCATCAGAGATTGATTGATTACTACTGATGGGCTCTGGTAGGTCAGAACAACTGTCTGATATCTTATAATGAATGATCCCATCACATTGTTGCCAAGAAGAGCGTTGAAAACTGTTGTCTAACAGTTTGGTGGCCTATAAATCCAGAACCGACGCAGATATAGGAAAATAGCTTAGGAACTATTTTCTTCCTCCATTTATTTTGAATAAGGAACAATCAATGCATTTTCTCTGTATAGGCACTTTGGGATGAAATATACTCAATTTCATATAGTTCATGACATTTACCTCTTGCATGAAACACATACACCACAGTTTTGAGGTACTACATCAATGTCTACCGTATATATAAGGGATTGCACATATATTATATCGTCATTTTCATGCTACACAAAAAATACCATGGAATACATTATGCTCCAGAACTAGGTAAGAGAAAAATTGCAAAATCATTTCGAGGAATATGCTTTGAGCATTATGAAAATGAAATTGGGAAAAATCCCAGAACTAAGTTTCGAGAATTCTCAAATTAGGTACATGTATGTGCCTTTTCACCTTCATCTGCCATGTTTTGGGAGATATAATGCCTCGAATGCTCATCTTCCAATTGATAGGCACATCAGTTCGAATATTTTCACGGAATTTCTCAATGTTCCTTATATTTATACCTACTCTTCTTTAACTAACATCAATAATGAATGAGTGATGATTAACTGTCTTATGCCAAAGAGGAATCTTCCCTAGGTAGTGTAAATCGCATTTCAAGACATTCCGGGGTAACAGTAGATATCAAATATTCACGAGGTATTTTCTTCACAGCGGCAAGAGCTTCCGAACAAACGAAACTCTACGTTTCAGCTTAATTTCGAACTTGATGGGATTGAGAATTAAATATTCATCATCAGTGACAGATTTATTTCCAGAAGAAATAAGACTTGTGAACTTTCAACCCCAATTCTAACCTGGAAAAATCAGATACCCACAAGTCCTATGTTTACAGGGTGTTGCGACGTGCGACGACATCGCTTAATAGGTTGCAACACCTTGTTTGTAGTTTTTGTACAAGTCCTTCTTACCGCGAAGAGATGAGCTCCTGGAGGACTCCGATGAAAATTGCTTCTATTTGATATACAGGGTGGGAGCTCGATTGCTCGAGTTCAATGATAACTAGAAACTCGATTCAAAAACCAATGTAAATGAAACAACAAAGTCCATAACTAGAAATTATTGCCACATAAATAGGGATACCGAAAAAAAATACAGAGCGTCAGGATCACTCTTTTCGAAAGGAATTCCATGTATATTACCACATTTTTCGAAGCATCCCTGCGACCTTCAACAACTCCTATAATATTGTTGACTGGATCTCGATCATTTCAAAGTTATTGATTTTTTTTTTTCGAAATAATGTCATCTGCAGATGCACACCAAAAATGTCACTGGTAGTCACAATTAAGAAATTCAGGAGAGAATAATCATAATATCATTGATGGATGGATATGTGATATTTCTGTAGACTTTTCATGCCATCAAATGATACAGGGTGGCTTAAAATGATTTTTTGATTCGGAACTTTTGGAAGTGATTTTTCTCGAGTTTTTCAAATAAATCATCCCATAGATCTTCAGGCCATCTGGTGTGAAATCGAAATACGAACATCTTTCATCTCAACTTCCATATTGATATTCGTAACAATTTTTGAATTATTGAACTTCAGCATTTATAGGTCGGCTATTTTCATCAATACACATCCTCATCTGTTATTTGAACATCAAAATCCAAATTAATAATTGATTGAACTTGCTCTTTCATTCGAAGAATTAATATCAGACTCAAAGCGAACGAAAATAGTTCATATGCTAGTTACTTACAAAGTGAAATAGAACATAATTCCCATTTTGTACAATAAATGTGAATTATTATTCTGGTTTTGCTTCCGATGTTCTATGTATTTATATTTGATATTCGATATTCGAAAATAGACCTATTTTCTTTTTCACTTTGTTAATTACTAGCATAGGAATTATGTCTGATGTTTGCTTTCATTCTGGTTTCAATTCTTTCAATAAAATAAACGAGTTCACTAAATTATCAATTGGACTTTTGATCTGATCTGATCAATAACTGATGAGAATCTGTATCGATGAAGATGGCCAACCTATAATTTTGAAGTTTAATAATTCAAAAAAGGTCAGGAGTATCTACATCCATATTGTTATTCCTAACCATTTTCAAATTATTGAACTTCGAAAATTATAGGTTGGACATTTTCATCGATACACATTCTCATCAGCTATCGAACCATCAAAAGTCCATCAATTAATTATTTAGTGGACTTGTTTTTTTATTAGAAGGATTGAAACCAGAATTGAAGCAGATATCAGATATAGTTCATGTGCTAGTAATCAACAATGTAAAAGACTCGGTAAAAAGAAAAAAATAATTCCATTTTCAAGAGATTCCATGAATTCATAGCACATCAAAAATAAAACCATGATGATATTTCACAATTATGCAAAATGGGAATTTTGTTTTCACTTTGAGTCTGGTATCAATTCTTCCAATAAAAAATCAAGTTGAATGAATTATTGATCAAATTTTCGATGTTTTGAAAGATGAGAATGTTTATCGAGGAAAATGGTCAATCTATAAATTTCGAAGTTCAATAATTCAAAAATGGTTACGAATATCAAAATGAAATTGGGATGAAAGATGTTCGTGTTTCGATTTCACATCAAATGACCTAAAAATATACAGGATGTATTTGAAAAACTCAAGTGGAAATCACTTCCAAAGGTTCTGGATTAAAAATAAATATTTAGCCACCCTGTATAATTTGAGCGCATGGAAATTCTGAAAATATGACACATCTCTCCATCAAATAATATTATAATTATCCTTCCTTGAATTTCTCAATTGTGACTACACTGATTTTTTCGGTATGCATGGATAAAAAAATTAATAACTATAAAATGTTCAAGATACATTCAACAATATTTTGACAGTTGTTGGTGATCACAGGTATGCTTCAAAAGATGTGCCAATATACAGGAAATTCCATTTAAAAAAGTGATCCTGATCCTCTAGACTTTTTCCGGTGCCCCCTGTATATGCGGCAATAATTTCAAGTTATGGACCTTGTTGTCTCATTCACATCCGTTTTCGACGGCCCTGCTTCGACGCACTTATTATATGGCTGATGATGGACTTATACAGTGTGGAAACTTATGATGGAATAAAATCCGTAGCTCCATAACAAATATTAATTCTGAAGAATCCTCGAATTAGTAGAAGATCCGAACCTACATCGACCTTCACCGAGCTGATAATAGAACGAAATATAATTTATCATGAATTTAGTATATTAGAAAACATATTAAAAATGGGTTGGCTAATAAAATCCTGGGCAGACTATTTTTAATTATTTTTCGAAAAATTATTTTTAATTAAATGTTGCAACATCAGGATAATAAAAAAATTGTGTCCTGACTAAAAGTATAAAACGTATAGAATGTGCAGCCGTTGGGTTGTCTACTATTTACCTGGGCGAACTACTGGGTTGTCAGGTAAACACAGGTATATCGATGCCAGTTACTTTCACTGGATTGGATAATTTAAAAAAATTAATATCATCATAAGCGCTGTTTAATTGCGAACACGTTGATATAGGGTTGTCTGCGAAAATTCCAGACCTATTAGGGGTTTGCGAATTTTAAAGATTTCAATTTCAACGCGCGTGAAAGTGTGTGACAGAGAGATCCGAGGTAAGTATACTGTGTAATAATAAAGGACCCAACATCGCAGTCGCTTGTGATGGGACCCTGAATAGTAGAAAGTGCGCATGCTCGGTATGTAAACTATGGATGGTAGACGTACCTCTACTACCCTTCATATAGTAAACAGTGCGTGTTATTTTGGAGTAACTGATATTTCAGTAGCAAAAAAAATAATTAATTACATAATAATTAAATATATTCAATATAATACTAATATATAAAAACAATATAATATCAATATATTGCGTTATAACCATAATGATATATCTATAATCTATAATAGACAATAAAAATATCAAATACTTACTTTGAAATTGTTTTGCTCTTTCTGGAAATAGAAACAAAGTGGACCGCCAAAAATTTAAATTAAGTAATAACAAAAAATATAGACTAAACATCTTGTATTACGATTTAAAATTTTATTAAAAAACAGTATAAATACAAAAATAATATTAATGAAAAATAAATTCTGATAAATATTTTCTATTCAATATCTGATTCATCAGAAGTATCATTCTGACTCTCGAATTCGTCTGATTCATTAGATTCTTCCTCATCTGCTTCCATTTCGACAATGTCCTGGATTTTCAAAGGAGTTTGATCTCCGATAAAACCTGTTGGTTTTAAGAAATCATCAAAATGACAACCATAGTTTTCAGGATTTGACTTCGCACACTTCGCACACTTTCTACTAATCAGGGTCCCATCACAAGCGACTGCGATGTTGGGTCCTTTATTATTACACAGTATACTTACCTCGGATCACTCTGTCACACACTTCCACGCGCGTTGAAATTAAAATCTTTAAAATTCGCAAACCCCTAATAGGACCGGAATTTTCGCAGACAACCCTATATCAACGTGTTCGCAATCAAACAGCGTTATGATGATATAAATTTTTTTAAATTATCCAATCCATTGAAAGTAACTGGCATCGATATACCTGTGTTCACCTGACAACCTAGTAGTTCGCCCAGGTAAATAGTAGACAACCCAACGGCTGCACATTCTATACGTTCTATACTTTCAGTCAGGACACAATTTTTTCATTATCCTGATGTTGCAACATTCAATTGAAAATAATTTTTCGAAAAACAATTAAAAATAGTCTGCCCAGGATTTTTTCAGCCAACCCATTTTTAATATGTTTTCTAATAAATACTAAATTCATGATAAAATATATTTCGTTCTATTATCAGCTCGGTGAAGGTCGATTTAGGTTCGGATCTTAGACTAAATAGGACGATTTCTATTTTCAAAAATCTTTTTTTTTGAACCCTTAACAACTTCCTTCTTTACAGATGAACCAATTCAATATTTTTGCATTGTACCACCAAGAAAGGACGCCGGCTATATCTCGAATATTATTCGGCGCACAGGTTTCGGAAAAAATAATTCAATATGAAAGTGCCCAAGAAAAAACTTTGGAGATTATTTCCAAGTTTCCAAGACGGCCGCTAGAGATAGCCTTATTGAATTAGCCAATTTATGTCCGAAGGTATTTTTTCATGATCTCGAGTTGATTTATAGTCAGTAAAATGAAAACAAATTTGCTGGCTCTTCAAATAAATGATGGAGGAAAGAATTAATAACGCATTGAAAACACTCCTATAACTACAGTTTGGTGTGATAGAATTCAACGAACTTGGTCTCACTATGGAGGGATTTTTCAGTTCTTTCAGAAGAATCGCAATTCTGGTCGATTCAAATCCCGTGATGGCCGCTAGATGGCACCATTTCAAAAATCAGTTAATTTTTCATTCTCATGGAACCATATATTCACCTCACTCTCATATATGAAAGTAGAGCAAACGTGGAGGAACATGGTGAAAACTAAAAGTTGATATATTTCAAGGAACTGGTGATATATTCGAAATAATATTAGAAAATTCGAATTCATTATTGAGGTACCGAGATAATTAGAAAGACTAGTGTCTTTCTAGATGCACCAATTGTTTTCATCATTTTCTATACATAGATTGAGTCTCAGTCGATTGGATAAAATTGCAAGCCTACAAAAGAAGACTTGTTATGATCTGACATTCTTTGGACAATGTCTTACAGCGATGGAGTAGATTATTTGTATAACATGCACTCTATTGGTCCAAGAATTATCTTCAGTGGATGCAGGAAGTCAAGGGCGATGGAGTATTATACATTCCCGGAGAATCTCCCAATGGAAATGTTTATCTCAATTTCCTGCTAGAAGATGTAGACTTTGGAAAAAGAAGAAACATGTCTTTCCAGCATGATGGATGTCCGACACATTTAGATTAAAGATATCATATGGAGAGTCAATAGGAATGGAGGGCATGTTTAGGTGGCTAGCAAGGTTTCAGATCTGACTCGTTTAGATTTATATAAATGAGGAAGATTGAAACATTAAGGGCCGCTTGCATAACGCTCCCTGTCAACCTAACAACAAATCAACTCTTTCAACTCATCAGATAAGAGATATGTTGCCATGGATATAAACTAATTGAATGTTCAATCCTCTGTCAAATGCTTTATGCAACCGGTCCCATAGTTTTTGAAACCCGACCAACAACCATATGATCAATAGGATTAGAACAGCAGTCGAAAGCAAATGTACCAATGGTCGAAGTGGAAGCTGCTGTTCTATCTGGAGCATCACACGATGCCCAATTCCCACGATGCCCAATTCCTACGATACCCACCTTCATGTCGACGAATACGACGATTGCCGAAGGGCGCAACGTTGCTAGGTAGAGGGAAAACACGAGATTCTCACCATGCCCATTTTTCATAGATTCCCACGATGCCCAATTCTCACCATGCCCACCTTTCTTGGATGCCCAATATGTCCACTCCTCATACATCCATACGATGCCTAATCCCCATCATGCTCACCTTCCTTGGATTCCTACCATGCCCACCTTCTTAGTATTCCCACCATAACGTTGGAAAATGCTCAGTAATGACAATATCTCGTGCTAAAGAGCAATTGATTTTTGATTACAAAATAGCTGATGATTATTTTAGGAGATGTACTGAAATCAAAGATATTGGTATAACGAACAATAATAAATCGACATTCAAATAACATATTCAAAATACTACAGAGTCTGCAACAATAACACTTGGTTTTGTTATTAGACAATGTTCTAACTTTAGACATGTAAAAACATTAATCGCGTTATACTACAGTCTTGTGTGGTCTTAACTTCAATTTGGTCCAGTAATCTGGAATGAAGAATCGCAAACTACTCTGGAATCCTCAGGAGGAATTCAGAATAGTTTTCTGAGACATCTTTATCTTAAGAAATTCAGAAGATGGCCATACTTTATGACTATTCGATCATCTCAGCTCAGGTCAGAATTTGAAGTTATATCCATAGATAACTGGATTAAATTGATTATGATGAATTTCTTGTATATAATTGTAAATTATCAGATCAATTCTTCGGATCTCTTACTCTAATTTCTTTTCACGTGTCGGCTCGCAGAACCAGATTTCCTTTAATGTTCAATACCTCGTCAATATCCAGAAAATCTCACTCCCGTCTTTTGAACATGCTCAAATTAGCTAATTATACGAATTCATAACCTGATCTAGACTGGTCTATGACATTCAATAGATTTAGAAAAGTAATTATTCAACAAATGTCATCATACTGATCCATGTAAGTACTTTTTTATCAATAACACTTCGTACTTCGCATTGCTGTCCTCTACAATTCTACTGAATTTTTTTCTTTCCTCATCTACCGAATCTTTTTTCAATATTAACTGTATTCGTGTTATATCTACTTATATATGTATGTAATTACGCCAATAGGCCTGTGTGAATATAAATAAATGAATAAATAAATAATGAAGATGGGCACCGTGAGAATTGAGCATCGTAATAATAATGATGATAATAATTTTATTGATCTTAGAAACACAGAGTTTATAGACACGTCACGAAATTTGAGAGCAGTTACCTACAAGAGCAAAGTTAATAAAATTACGACAATAAAGTACATCAATTCAAAATATAAAATACAAATACCTACTACATATACATGCTAAAATTCTTTGGCGTTACTCAAATGGAATACCTTATTCAAGAAAATAATAAATTCAATGTTCAAGTTTGACACAAGTTTGACAATCATTAAAATCTAGAAAATATGTACAGAAAAAGTTATTCACGCCACTCCGAAAGCATCCCTATTTCTCACAACTATTTCGGAGAATTCATGAATGTCATACAGTGGGTTTTCAATCAAAATATGCTTTATGGCCTCCTTGAATTTTTTTATTGGCAATTCTCGGAAATCAGTTGGCAGTGTATTATATATTTTGATGCCTATATTATCTGTTTTTTCAGCACAAGGTCACATTTGTTTCTAGTGTTATATTGCTGCACATCTGTTTGAGTGGAATATTTTATCAAATTTAATCGAATATTCAATAGATTTTCGTAGACAATAACTGAATATGATGTCATTTCTTCGAGATTTTTGAATAGTGGTCTGCACGTTTCATCAAGTTTAACTGATGCTATACTTCTTATGGCAAATTTTTGTAGCACAAATACTCTTTCTAAATGAATTTTTGATGCACAATCCCAGCTTATTATTCCATAGCTAAGAACTGAATGGAATATTGAATGATAAGTCATAAGAGCTGCATAAAGGTTCACAGATTTTTTAATCAGTCTGATTGCATATGTTGACCTGCTAAGTCTGGTACAAAGATTATTTTTGTGATCTTTCCAGGTTAAATTTGAATCAATTTGCACACCCAAGAATTCAACAGCTGCTTGTTTTATTTGATTCATGTTTCTCGTTTCAAAAGTTAATGTTTTAGTTTTTTGTCTATTCAGTATCAGCTCATTTGCAGTGAACCAATTTCTTGCTTTCTCTACTACTATATTCAAAATTTGCTGAGGAGTTACCAAATCGTCTAAAGCTATACTCAAAGTGGCATCATCTGCATACATTGTAGTTTTATATTAGATGAGTTTACGAAGTGTGGTAGATCATATATTGATGTGAATGATAAAGAGGAGCGGTCCTAGTATGGAGCCCTGAGGGACACCTCTTATCAATTCTTTTTCATCACTACGAGACTGACCAAATTCTACAACCTAGAGTCTTTTTTCTAAATATGATTTTATCATTTCACAGCAAACACCTCTGACACCATAGAAATGTAATTCATCGACGAGGATTTGATGATTAACACAATCAAACGCTGAAGTAAGATCTGTGAAAACGCCGATATATTTTTCTCTATTTTCGAACGCATCTTTTATATAGCTAATGAGCGAATTCATCGCATCTGAGGTTGATTTACCTTTCTGAAGCCAAATTGATGTGGACTCAGGATATTATTTAATTCCATAAAATCCATTGGTTGTGAGTATATAGCATATTCGAAAATTTTTGAGAGAGATGGTAAAATAGACACTTGTCTGAAGTCAACAGCTCCAGAATAATTACCCTTTTTGTGAATAGGAAGGACTTTGCCAATTTTCAGCTTATGTGGAAAATGTCCTTCGATAAAACATGAATTGATTATATCCGTCAGAGGATCCATTTTGTGAGTTTTACAACTTTTGATAACGAAAGTATTCACTCCATTTATATCTCCTGTTTTTTTGTTTTTCAGTTTATTTATTATTATTCTTACATCATCCCTGGTAACTGGTCTGAAGAACATTGAGTGGTTTATAATATTATACTTTTTTTCAAGCAGGACTGTAGGACTGTTTTGAGATTGAGGGTAGTTTTCCAGAGTAGAATTCATGTTATTGATAAAAAAATCATTCATTTGTTCAGCTGTTCTGAGGATTGTTTGATAGTTTATTTTTTTTCTGCCTGTTTCAGTATCAGTGATTTGCCACACCGTTTTACTATAATTGTCAGTATTTAGAAAGAGATTTTGATAATACTCTCTTTTTGCATTTTCAAGAATATTTTGGTAGTGTTTTTTGTATTCTTTATATAAAAGTTTGTTTTTTTCTGAAGGATTTTGATTCTGAGCTTCATAAAAAAACATCAGTCTTTCTTTAGCTGACCCTACCTGAGGAGTAATCCATCTTTTAACATTTTTAGTTTTAGGTTTATCTTTTATAAGTGGAAAACATATGTTATAATAATACATGAATGTGTTTCCAAATATCTGGAACTTTTCTTCAGCCTGAGCCGGGATTGGCGCAGTGCAAGAGCGTCCGTCTCACGACCGCAAGGTCGTGGGTTCGATTTCCAGCACGAGCAAGAAACTTTTTTCAATATTTTATTTACGAATTAAATATTGTGAAGTTTCGGAGCATCGGCTGGGGATAGTCCTGCACGATTCCCTGTTGCGTTCCAATTAACAGTGCTGCTCCTAAAGTGGCGCATGGAGTTAGTAACAAAGCCTACACAGAACACGCAGAAAGATATGATGATGTGGTTGTGAGCATCAGAGAAGAAGTAGGACGGTGTATGTAGGTGGGTGTGGAAAAACTACTAGCTGAGCGTGAGAGCGGGCCAGCTGCTTAAGTAGACCTCGGCCTCGGGGGTTAACGATGATAGTTAGCAGGCCTGCCACTGCGCATATGGTGGTGAGTACATTACTAGCCTACAAAACACAGCTGAAAAACTCTGAAAAGAGAGCTGATGGGCGGTGCCTGAAAAGGATGTTAGCCAGCTCTCTTGAGCGAACCACATCAGTCATTGAAAACACTTGGGGTTTGCAAAAAGGTCCCATTGGGGACTAGTTGCTGATGTGGAAACGTCCCCCACCAGTACCAGTACCAGTTTCTTCAGCCTTGTCCGTCTCGTATATTTCGTGGGATTGTGTGAAAAGTAAGCATGGTGAGAATTGGGCATCGTGAAAATTGGGCATCGTGGAAATTGGGCATCATGGTAATAAGGCATCTTGGGAATGTTTGGAATGTGGGCATGGTGGGAATTGGACATCTTGGAAATGTATGAAAATTGGGAATGGTGGAAATTTTGTGTTTTCTGAATATTTCTTGTAACTCATCAGCAATCTTCGTAGTCGTCGACATGAAGGTGGGCATGGTGGGAATTGGGCATCGTGCTACGTACCCGTTTCATCCACTCGTCAAAGACTCGATTCATGTAAAGAAGAAGACGGAAGACAATAGTTGTTGCATCGAGAAAGAAACTAGTGCTATATACTCATTATATCAGTACCTATTCAATTTGGATTTCCTAATATTATTTCGATTATATCTCCGGTTCCTCGAAAGGTATCAACTTGCGAGTTTCACTATTTTTCCTCTCGTTCACTCTACTTGCATATAAGAGTGAGGAAATATATGGTTCTATCAGAAATCCCCGAAGAAAAATGGAAAATAGTCTGATTTTTTAAAAGGTGCCATCTAGCGGCCACCACCGGATTCAAATCGACTCGATACATGATTCATCTGGAAGAACTGAAAAATCCCTTCCCAATCCGTTATAGCAAACTGAAGTAATAAGAGTTTTTCCATAGCGCTATTCACCTTCCTTCCTACCAATCATCGGAATGATTGGAAATCAGCTCGAGATCATGAAAAAAGTGTTTTTGACATATCCTGATAAAATGAATTCACCCAAAATTTTGTTTTTCTAATTGGCCAAAGCAATGACGCCCTCTAGCGGCCATCCTGGAAACTTCCCCTTGTCACTTTCGTCATGAATATTTTTTCCGAAACCGAAGGCAGTGCTTTTTTAAAATTTTACTGCGTGACACAGACTCCATGGTGGACTAATCTTCAGAAATTTCCCTTTGCCACTTTCATCATGAATATTTTTTCCGAAACCAAAGGCAGTGTTTTTTTAAGATTCTACCGCGTGACATAGACTCTATGGTGGACCTCCTCTTTATCATTTGGTTTTCTAACTATATTTCTGAAATGTGGATCATCAAATATGATCACTAGGGGGCACTTTCTCACGTTTCAGAATTCTTTTCCAATCTCACAGTTTTCCTGAAAATGACATCAACTTCTGATATTAATTCCAATGGAACATTCCATTCCATAATTGGTTAGAGATTATTATAAGGGATTCAACGATACTTTATTTGATTGGTTCATTTCAATGAGTGTGACGCAGATAGAAGTTTTGATATTGCGTCACCACACCCATCGCATGATTATATGGAAACTTCGAACGCAAATATCGCCGTAATTTTTCAAATAACCCGATCAAACCTGGTATCGTTGAATTCGTTATAATGATCTCTAAGCAATTATGTAATGAAATATAGGATTTTCCATTCGAAAATCGAAAGTTGATGAACAGTGCCCTCTAGTGATCATATTCGATGTTCCAAATCTCAGAAATACAGCTGAAAAACAAATGAGTGAGAAAGAGGAGAAGGAGTATTCAATGGTCTGTGTCACTCGGTATATACGCTCCATATGTGTATATAGCAAACATGGAAATAAATTGTACCGAAGATATACATTCCATTCAGAGAGCAGAGAAAAAACCAATAATGCTCTTGTGTACGCGGAATTCAATTTTCTCGAGTTCTCTATCCGTTTTCCTCTGAAATTGTATTGTTTTTCCATGTAGTTCGCTTCTGAAAATCGAAATAAAAAACATCTGAGGGTCAGAGGAAAATAATAAAGAATTTCCTTAACTATGTATATATTATGCTCGACATTGTTTGCCCTATATCTAGTCAACATCGAAACAATTTGAGTATGAATGAAGATAAGTGGATGCCCAATAAGAAAATATATTGAGGAATGAATTCAAACGACAAAGGACATATTCTACATCATCACACTTGAATCATTAGTCATATTTTAGCGGCAATATTGTAGGAGATATATATTCTTGTTATGCGAAAATGAATTGAAGGATTTCAAAAGGAAACATCGTTTACTTGTCAAAAAACTCCAGAGAACAAGCAAATTTTATCAGTTGCCTATGACTATCAGAAGAATGATTCAGTTCGTTTGGTGTTCGATATGGTGACAATAAACATTTCTAAATCTCAACTGATGCAGAAATATAAAATTTGTTTCAACTTGGAAAAAATACTTTTTCTCACTGCCAGAATGATTCACGAACATGAAATATTACTTCATGCAGGATTTACTTTTAATACAGTCAATTAATAATTGATTATACATCATTAAACAATTGCAGTCATTGAAATAATAATTGATAATAATGTTTGAAATATTATTCTCGACATAAATCCCTGCTGCTGATTAGAAACATCAGATATTTCTGGAAGAGCTGATTTCATAAATTCATCAGATATTTCAATGTGTTTGAGAGTAGATGGAAAATTCGATATTTTTCGTATTTTTTGTGTATGTTTTCATGGCACATTCGAGATAATTTTTATCCGAGACCACCCATGTGCCTTGGAAAAAACAATCATTTCACGCACTTATATAAGTAATACAAAAATACCTATTTTTGACCACTGGTCCTCTCTATGTCCTGGAATTGAATTTCCCTACACAGTGAAAAAATAGTGTGAAATTGAACACTTTGTCTGTTCCCAGGAGAACCATGTACTAAGCTTTGGAGTGAATGATATATATCTCTATAGTTCAGCACATCATAGTGTGAGTTTTTCAATTCAGTCAGTGTGAAATTTCAATGCAAGCATTCACATTCATACGTACCCTATTCCTACAAATAAATATAGAGTTGAAAGAAACAATTTCGAAAGTAGAATTCAAGACCCAATAATGTCATCAATTATTCAGAGTGAAATACAATAACCGAGTATCAGATAGTCACAAAAGTTGAGAGTTGAAATATAATAGTAGAGAGTAGATTGCACAAGAGATGTGTTCTCAAAATCGTATTCTCGTATGAGGCACTGGTCATAATCAGCTCACAGTTCAGCATGCTAAAACTGAACTGCTTCTACATAGGAATTTTTCTATGTAAGGTCCTTTTTGGTAGTGCGGTACAGTTTGGCATGCTTAAACCGTCTGTACTCACACTGGGTGAATTTGGTTTCTATGGTTGATCTGAAGATTTATAAATCTATGAATGTTCATAATAATTTCGAATTCTTCCATTGATTTGCGAATAGGTACCTATTTTTGTTTCGTTGAATATTTCATTTTGTGATATATCAATTCTGGGGTTGAGGAGACATTGTTTCTTTAGAATTGACCAGTATAAAAATAGGTACCTCATTCTGACTTGTTGAATATTCCAAGAAATAATCATCAATTCATTGTTTGAAAAATGAATACCAGTAGTTGCAGTTGGGATTTCTGCTGACGGAGAATTTGCAAAGAAACTTGAAGAGTGCATTACATAGGTAGCAATAATGATTTCTGAAGTAGGTCAAGTTTATTTATCGTTTGTATTTAAATGCATAGAATATGAAAGGTTGATATTGATCTCTATGATGATTAATTTCGGAGACTGATATTCATTTTGATATAACAAATTTCGCTCATTATTGCTATCTGCGGGTTGGAAATGACGATGTTAGGGTCCTATACCGGGTGGCTACGGAAGTATTGCCTACGGAATATCTCAGTTATTGTATGAAGTAGGTTTGTGAAATTTGAAGCGTCGATATAATGACATAAGAGCTAGAATTTGAGCATATCGACGTCGGAGTTAACTTCCGGTCTGACTGGAAGTAACATCATCTTTATTTTAAATGGAAACCCTTTTTTTTTTCTTTTCGCGTTATTCATCATTCAATTCCATTTCTAATGACATATCACAAGTTGATATCTAACCAGAAACCATTTATTATTTTCAATTTCATTTTTGCGTATGGCGGTAATCTGTTTTGTTATTTGAAGAATAATAATTGGATTTTTTGGTATTTCATTTCAAAAAATGACTTTTTATTATATCATTAGAAAGGAATGGTTATGCTGAATAGTGCAGGCAAGAAAAAGTTGTATGTTCCTATTGAAGTTATGGACCTACAGAGTAATGTTTTTTTCCAAATTTTTCCAATATTTTTTTGGCGGCGTTTTATAATTTCAATAATAATTTTTTTCTGATTTAGTTTCTGGTTAGATACCAACTTGTGATATGTCATTAGAAAAAGAATTGAATGCTGAATAAAGCGAGAAGGAAAAAAAATAGGGTTTCCATTGAAAATAAGAAAGTTGATGTTACTTCCGGTCAAACCGGAAGTTGACTTCGACATGTCAATATGCTCAGATTCTAGCTCTTATGTCATAATATCGACGCTCTGAATTTCACAAACCGACTTCATACAATAACTGAGATATTCCGTAGGCAATACTTCCGTAGTCACCCGGTATAATATAATGTGTGAATGAATTTGATATATGAGAAATTTGGTATAATGAGTACAGATGGTTTAAGCATGCCCAACTGTAACGCAGTACCAGAAAAGGCCTTACATGAGGAAACTCCCATGCAGAAGTATTTCGGTTTTGGCATGCCGAAATGTGAGCTTCTACTGGCCAGTGCCTCATACGAGAATCCCAATTTGACCCTTCACAAAATATACATAATTTTTCAAAAAAATAAAAAAAACTCAAGACAAAGAATAGAAACAAATATCGGGAACGAAACACCGTGCCTTCACCATATGTCACGAATGTGACTTATTTTTTTTTGCTAGTTGGGATTTGTTGAGAGTTGATATTCAATGAAAAGACTACTGCGTGGACAACAAAAACAAATATGATTTATTGATGATGACATACAATTTTGACATTTCTTGAAGAGGCTTAAGGTTGACGACTGAATGAATAATAAAAATGTTACTTACAATAATCTATAAAACTTGGGGATGTCCCTATGGGGACATCCCCGTTGCCACAAGCAACCGTGCGCTTTTCCCGCCAGAAGTTAAGTTGCCCTTGGTACATGGGTTATGATCGATAACCTCAAATGTATATATCATTGAAAAATGTTTTGTCATGAACGAGGACAGTTGAATTGCCGCGGAATATAAAATACTGAATAAATTAGAACAGTAGAATAATAATAATAATAGTAATAGTTATATTTGAGAATAATTCGGAAAATATCATTTCGTGACAATATTGTCAATTGACACAACTATGAGTTCAATTCCAATTGTTTGTGGAATAAGTTATCTGAATTGATATTGTATTAAAATTTCAGGATTATATCAAGTGAATTCAATACGGGATTAGTGAAAATCCACTCTAGAATCAGTTTCAGGAGAGATAATCTGCGAGAAGCGTAGTTATAGAGTTCTTTACAGATCAAATTGAGTTCGCCTAGGAATTTTAACTCTTGAAACATACTCTGCGAATTTAACTCGAAGCGTTTTCTTTACTGTGTACCAAGGTAGTTGTTTCATATCACTCACTATACAAATTCTTTTCAATTCTTATTCAAAAAATCTATAACTTGAAATTCAAGAAACATAATTTTTAATTCAGAATAGTGATTTGAAAAAGCAATAATCATTGTATTCCAGGTTTGGTGATTTTGCTGGATCCTCATGAATATTTTGAACCCCTCCTCCTCAACATCTTCGTATAGCTAATAATTATTCAACAATTTTTGTGAGAGAGAATATTATTCACAATTTTTTCTGTGCATTGTTTATATTATGTTGATAAAAAAACAGCTGGACATCTCAAAGAAGAAGGTATGGGAACCTATTCAATATTTCAAATGGCACACTCGATAAATATATAATGTGACACATATTTGATAAAGTATAATTTTGTGATTCCAAATATTAATAGATATTCAAGTTTTTATATTTCATTTTCAAACTCTCATCGTGTGTGTTCAATAGATATAATTCAATGTTCGTCGTGACATATAGCCAGGAAAGTAGTTGTTTTCTATGGAATCAACAGAAAAAGAGTAAATATTCTCTTCACATAGAGAATGCGAATTCTCAATGTAATGCTTTATATAAATATATATCCATTTTTGTATGTTCATAATTTATCTGAGAATATTCCTTTTCAACACATTCAATCATTTGTCAGCTCGAATAACATGTATTTTCGAGAAATTCTCCTGTGTATACAGAGTGACCCATTTGAAAGCGGGCCACCCCTGTATCTCACGTAATCGTGAGATACAGGGGTGGCCCGCTTTCAAATGGGTCACTCTATATGTATGCATGGAAAGTTCGTATCTGATATACCTATAATATGATAGGGAGTCAGGGTAGAGGTCAAAGTTTTAGATTATTCCAGAATTGTTTGAGTTTCCCCCTATAATTTTCAGAATGATGAATTGGAATTTAGTGCACCTATCATCTGAAAGTTGATGTTCGATGACCTATCACACTATATAGAGGGCTATTGAGCATTTTTCATTACCTATAGGTTCTGGTTTGGTTTCTGGGGTTGTACCCTTCTGCTTTCGATGAAAGATCGATTCAGAATCCTCTCTATACAGGATGAGTCAATAGTGGGCCCTTCTTCGATTTTAGCGGTACCGTTAGATATATAGAAAAAAATTTAATACTACAGTTATAATGTTTCATCAGAACTATCACCTGCAATTATTTTCATATCTGAAGTGCATGTGTTCGTATTCCAAGATATCGGCTGACGATGGTTTTCATAAAATAAACACCCTTCATATCATTGCATTTTTATATTCTTCCTGGAAAGCTGATTTCATCAATGCATCACACTTGGGGTCTAGCGGGAAGAATTACAGAGATATAGAGTTTTCAAAATCAAGATTTTTCAACTTTAGGATTTACTATTTACTGACATTTATTTGGAACAGATACAGGGTGATCAGAGTTCAGAATCCTAAATCACCCTGTATTTGTTTCAATTAAATGTCAGTAGATGATAAAACGAGAGTTAAGATAGAGATAAGCTGTTCTGACTAATAATAGATAGTTTCTACATAAAAAAAACTGAAGTTGAAAAATCGCTAGACCCCCAGTATGATGCATTGTTGTAATCAGCTCTTCGAGAAGAATCTAAAAATATGATAGTATATAAGGTGTTTCTATAAAAAAAACCATCATCAGCCGATATCTTGGAATTCGAACAACCTATATATATGAAAATAACCAGGAAAATAATTTCAGGCGATATTTCTCATGGAACCCTATAACTATTGTGTTTCATTTCCTCTTCATCTATCTGACGGTTTGGCTAATATCGAAGGAGAACACACTATTGACTCACCCTATGAATGGGACTCCTACATGATATTTTCATCTTGGAAGAATATCATCTTCTCAGGAGAGCTGTTGGAAGTCTTGCTACAAAAACTGACTACCCTGTATATATAGGATGTTTCAGATCATAATCGGAAAATCTTGAGAAGCCTATAGTATCTGCAAAAATAAAATGGAAAGTTTATGTGAACCTGTATATTTTTGAGGTTAGTTCTCAGGATACAGGATGTTGATGTGTCTACCGTCTTTCAAAACTAAGATACAGGACGTTATCTTGATTTCAGGAAAATATTCATCTGCTCTAGATTTTTGAACCATTTCGTATACTATATTCCTACTTGGCAGATATATTTGACCTATTTTTCATATCAAAACAAATTGAAAATCGGAGACAGAATTTAGGTCTGCCTCAAAGTAAAACAGAAAACTTCTTTCATTTCGAGAACAAACACACAGTATAGCGAAATCTAGTGGATCTGTTCTGATATTTGGGAAGAACGGAGAAAAATAAATGTAGTGACTTACTTTCCATGAGCGCGCATCCAATTATTCAGAAGATGGTTTATTTTCATTTTTTAAAATATTCAGTTTCCATTTTCAAGCCATTTTATTGAACTCGTAATAATTCTGAATCTCATTCCGATACAAGAAATAACGGTCATCAAAGTTCAACATCAAATGAGTAAAATTAGGTGAAGTACTGATATTTCGTTCGTTTGACAGAATAACTAGTCAACGATTTTATAAATTTTCGAGGACTCATTTTATTCCTCACTGGGCTGTGCAAAAAATTTTTAAATACTGACAGTTCATAATCACCAGTGTGATATGATTGGTAATATTAAAGTTATTGTGTTAAGGTGTAATTATAAACATTTTGAAATGTATCAACCCAATGAACAAGCACCAACAATCATCTCGACGGTATCAATCATATCACACCAGTCATTATGAACTTTCAGAAAATTATTTGCTGTGCCTACTTCAGCGCAGCTGATTGAATAATAGTGGAGGATAGAAGGAGCCCTCTAAGATTTCTGAATCACAGACAACTTATTCTGTCGAACTATCGATAGTTCACCTAATTTGAGTCTGATGAAGTTGAACTTCGAAGACTGATATTTTTTGTGAAATAATTGGATTTCGAATTACGAGTTCGATCAAAATGCCTTGAAATGGAACTGTGTAGGTATTTCAGAAAATAACAATGTAACATCTGTCAAATCGGATGCGGGCTCGTAAAAAGTAGGTCATTCCATTCGTCAGCCGGACCTGAATTCTCATTCAGAGCGTCATTCAGTTTTGATGGGTGAAATAAGTGAGATATTTTTACCAAGTATAGATAGATAGATAGTACAGAACTGGTTCGAAAGCTATGACCAGATGAAAATTTTGCCCAAATCAAGATAACGTCCTGTATCTCAGTTATAAAAGACGGTTGACACATCAACGGCAACGATTATTGTTTGAAGTTAAAAGTCAGAATATAGATTATTCCCAAATATAAAATATCAATATATCATCAACTATACTGAGTCAAACATATTACATGGTGGCAGCGGCAAAACGTTAATGAGACCGTTAATATACGAAATTGGATCTGAAGCAAATATATAAGCAAGACTGAAAATTAGTTTCGAATCAAGATCACCTACAGCAATGGACTTCGATGGTATCGTTTCCGAAAATTGAAAGCTTTGGAAGCAAAAATTCAGGCAATACATGATTGCAAATGGGAAGAATAAACAGGAAGATAGTTGTTGAATTTAATTGGTGACGAAGGTTTGCGAATTTATAATACATTTGAATATGGCGAAGGTCAAGATAAAACTAATCTTGATATAATTATCAGTAAATCCGATGATCATCGTAATCCACTGAAAAAACTAGTTCTGTTACATTTCAAATTTTTCAGTCGTAATCAAACAATAATCGTTGCCGTCCAAACGTAGATCATATTATAAAATACAGAGTACTCATATATCACATGTCCCTCTTTTTATACATCTAATCTATTTGGTTTATTAATTTTTCTTCTTCCGAAGGGGTTCATGAAGATGATGGAAGAAATGAAGGAGTTTATGAAGATGATGGAAGAAGTGAAGGAGAGAAATCAGGAGTTGATGAGTCAAACCACGACGATGCTGAAAATACTGAACATGGTCATCGATATACTAGGAGTGGAAGAAAAATTAACAAACCAAATAGTCACACTGCTTGTATATAATTTCGATATTGAATATTGTGGTCGACCGACTTTGAGTTCGTTTTTCTCCTGTTGAAAAAATACCAGACCACTTTGAGAATGGATGGTTTCCATGACTTTTCAAATAGATTAGATTTATAAAAAGAGGGACATGTGATATAAGAGTACTATGTATTTTATAATATGATCTACGTTTGGACGGCAACGATTATTGTTTGAAGTTAAAAGTCAGAATATAAATTATTCCCATATATAAGTTATCAATTTATTATTTACTATTCTAAATCGAACATATTACATGTACCATCAAATCTGAAAGACCCTGTATATGTAAATGGATGTAGCTTCATGAATATTAGAGATTTAAATAGTGGTTCACATGGATCAGCATAGCCAGTACCAGCCTCTGAAGAATGAATATTTCAATGGTTTATATGTGATATTGCACCATGAGGTAATTCCATAATGAATTTGGGAATTGAAGAATACATAATATATGCTGATAGCAGTGCATGAACGCCAAAAATATTATTTAGTTTTCGCGGAGAAGGAATATACAGGGTTTCCCTGAAAGGTTCTTACAGAAACTTACCACATATTCCTCAGACCAAAACAATTCGATACCAGCAAACTAATCTCAGGACAAAGCTACTCAGTTTGTGCACTAGAGATCGAATATGTACAGAACAGAATTTTCCAGAAGATGAATCAATTTCCACTGATTTGCGATCATCAGTTTCAGAAATATCGTATATCAAAATTAATTGACGCCATTCAGAATTGTCCTTTTTTAAATAGCTACCAACATTCCAATATTCAATTCACAGTAATGATTCAATCATGAAAGGATTCCTCATAGTATCTAGATTGACTGATTCTTTTTTCAAATTCCCAAAGGCCAATAACAAACCGATATTTAACTTCAAGTAGAACGATGATTCAGGTGTTCATTACAGAATAGTTCGAAAAGTTCAAACGCCTCTCATGCTAACTCTATCAAGTGTGGATATATACTGTCACCGACTTTTTTGTAAGAAATTTAATTGCCTGAAAATCGTTGTAATACACATCCACTTTATCTCGAAGGGTTTTAGCAGCGTTTATGTCTGAAAATGATCATGACGCACTTTGATGATGTTAGAAATCCTATCACTCTAGTGAGTTATTACAAAAAAACGCCTATTCGGTATATATTTCGAGGATAACGTTAAATTCATATATTTCCAAACTATCAAAATGGAAAAGAAACAAAATATGGAGAGTTCATATGAACACAACCAAACAAAAATAATTTGAAAAATATGTATTTCAACAATGAATATGAAAATGAAAATAACGAACTGAATAACGAAAAACCCCGAACAACGATATATGAATTAATGGGGAAAAAATAAAAAAGTTCAATCCTTATACAAACAAAAGCAAACAAAATGAACTGTACAAATGATCAACACAAGAAAATGAAGAAGAAAATTAATAGATATCACAAAATGAAATGCACTAATAACAAAAAATATATATACATATATACATCTGAATCACAAACTAAAAATGAAATCTTGACTATATCTCATCCTGAAAGATTAGTGATTCCACTTTATTTTATTATTGCACTTTATCCCACTATTTTTGATTTTGCAATAATTGTTCAACAGAATATTTGAAATGTTCTGATGATTCCATCAATAGACCCACAACTGCAACATTGATTCTCGGAATAATTGAGAAGGGAATTGATTTTAATTTCTGCTAAATTTTACAAAAACTCCATGCTGTGACCTACATTGTTGAAATATTGTTTCGAATTTTCCAGACACCAATATTCGTACGTCTGAACCAGACGCCATTCAGAAATCAAATGAGTAATAAAAAGTATATCGCTGTTTACCAGTCGAAGGAATTATCGCGAAATCGTATTACAGCGAAATTTGGGTAGGTAGGTATAATGGCCCATGTTTTACGCGTTCTTTATATTTAATTTCTTCCGGACTCATTGTGAGTAACTCAACAATTTTCTCACTATTCAATTGATGCATTATCCTATTTCGATGTACTGAGTTAGTTTCATCTTATTCCGATTATAAATTTGCAAAAAATAGTATTCTGTAGTAGGTACAACGTCCTGATTTTCAATAAAATGGAATTTCTTTACAACGCCATAACTCGGTATTGATTCATTCTATTGGATGAATTTTTTCATCAAAAGTTGGGGAATTCGTTGAGGATCATTTCGTCTTGATCAAGTGTGCTTCTAGAATGTATAGTAAATGAGCTATAGCCTATCGATTACGAACGCACCAGTACGAACTAATGTGAAATCACAACCTACTAGTGTGACGTCAGCGTTGAGAGAGAGGGGATAGACTACGGCCCGGTGAGATAGAGTAGGCCCTGCTCTGAAGCTACAATTTTCAAATAGTTTTCTCCTCAAAACTATGAAATGACTACTGAGAATCCTTCAAAATTAAAAAAAAAAACAGATGGGATCACCAAAGTACTTCGCGCAAGAGTTACAATCATTTTTTTCAAGTCAGAAAATATCGTTCTATAAAACAAATTGTATGCTTTGCCTGATATGTTGTGTTGTACCGGCTTGAAAAGCCTCATTGATTATTGTTAAACATTCAGATGATAATATCTTGGGATTTTGCTTGATTGGGGACCACAATGATTGATGAGAATGGCAATAACATTTCAATAGTATGAATAGTTATGAGTATTGATAAAAATTTGGATGAACTCGAGATATTCCTGCAAATATCTGACTACGATTTGGATTGTATAGTAGGTATTACGCAAATCCAGAAGAATAGCTGATCTGAACCTATTCACCATCTCAGGAAAGATGGAAAGCTAAAAGTCATCCCTACACTTTTTTAACGATGTGTTTATTGAAGGAGACATATTTCCTACTCAAGGAAGTCCATCTTCAGCCCAATCAAAAAGTTACTACAAGCCGTGACAAGATGAAAATACATGTCAGAAAAAACCAAAAATTTTTGACTTACATGGGGGTGAAACATTTTTAAGAGGTGGGTGCTAGTACCATAGATTGAACAAACAATAGATAGACAATCCCTGTACAAATTGGTAACGCTCATAAATTGTAAGCCAAATTCACATTAGTATTATCGTCAAATGTCAGATGGTGCTCTATCTCTTTTATCGATCGACTCGTAGTAAAATTGTGAAAGAATAATAGTATTTGGGCGTGGCATCAAGATAAGGATCATGATTTATGGCTCACAACATGAAAGGGTCTTAACAGGTAGGAAAATAACTTGTATACTCATTCCTTAAACTGTGTATGAGGTAGATATGGTTCCTTCGATGGTTATCTTTATTCACGCGCGTGTATAGGCATGCACCTGAACAAACTTAAATCTCAGGAAGTCTTCACTGTTTTTTTTACGGGGTAGGTCAAGATGAATTGAAACTTGATTTTGAAACGTATACTTTAAACATAGATTAAAAATAAATTGAAATATCTAAATCGCTGGAACTTATCGAATATACAGAGTGAGTAAAATTGTAGATCGAACATTTTTAAAATTTCGAAATATCGAGAATCTGAATAACATAATTATGGTTTGTCAATGGGTTATTCTATGATATAGGGTGGGTCAATATGCGTACGCCTTTTTGATCGCTTGAGTTCGTTGACGGCAGGTATCTTATTCAAAAACATTGATACCTACAATGATTGATATAATCTGTAATTTCAAATCATGACATAAATATACAGGGTGAGTTGAAGAGATTCCGATGAACTCAAGAGATAACTAAATCTACACCGAGATCTTCACCTTCTCAAATCTTCAGAATCGACAGAATCTGATCAACTCATCAGTCGCCATTAGGATATTCCATAATATATACAGGGGGCTATAATAAGTACGTTTTCTTCGTATTGCCTGAGTTCTAGTTCTATAATAGCATTATGATAGCTATAAATCACATTTAATATCGTTATGAAACCAAATCAAATAATCTCTGACTGGAAATCATTATCGAATATACAGGGCGAGTGAGTCAAATGGGATATTAATTTTGAGAATTCCAAGAGTTACAGCTGAAATCTACACTTTTTCAAATATCTAAAATCTGAGCAACTCTCTTCGATTCCGATAATTTCAAGAGATTACAATACACCTAAGTCTATACCTTTCCATATCTACAGAATCGAGAAAATCTGGGAGCTACATATATACAGGGTGTTCCAGGTTGAACGTCATTAAATTTTATAAGCGATAAAACAATGGAAAAAAGTTGACTCATGGAAAAACTTTGGTTAAAAATGCTTCCCATCAAAGATACAGGGTGTCAAATTTGTGGGCAGAAATTAGATTTCTCATCATTACTTCCAAACCACTCGACCAATTTTGATCAAATTTCGCACAGATACTAATGTATTTCATCTCTGAGTAATGATTGAGGTTATTCGAGGAAATTCTTCAGTGGCGTAGATAATGTGGGTCGACATATCCTTCTCCCTCACCTAATCTTCGGTTTCACTAAATATTTTACAAAAAGATTACATTTTTGGATTTCTTGTTCAATTTAGAGAATAAAAATACCTTTGCAAATGTTTGATTTATGGCTTCGTTTTCAAGATACTTATTCGAATTTAGAGGGTTGCATCAAAAAGGCTAAAATTTTCGAGGTTTTGTACAGGCTGTACTAGTATGGTTTTCAATAATGTTAATGAAGTAGGTACACATTACACTGTTGATTTTGATGATTCCAAACTTAACGCGGCCGCCGAGAACTCAATCGAGGTGTCTAAACTCTGAATCCCTGTATCTCTGTTAGGAAGCATTTTCAACCAAAGTTTTATCATGAAAGTCTACTTCTTTCCCGTTTTTCTGTCGACTATCAAATTTAATGACGTTTAACCTGGACCACCCTGTATATATATACGTCCACCTCGATTGCTTGAGTTCGGGTTCTATATAAAAGCATACAATAGCTATAAATAACATTTGATATCGTTATGAAACTTCATCAAATAATCTATAACTGAAAACTATTATCGAATATACAGGGCGAGTCAAGTGGGATATTGAATTTAGAGAATTCCAACAGTGACAGCCAGCCAGAATCTATACTTTTTAAATCTCTAAAATTTGAGTAATTCAGTCAACAATAGGTTTTTCCATTTTTCTATTATACAGGGTGGATCAATAGTACGTCAATTATCGATCTCAAAAAAAAGTAAATTCGGACTCTTCGTGGTCAGTTCAGAATATTTCAAGAGTGGGACAGTAAAATAAAATTGTAACATTGAAATAACTTGAGGGAGGAAAAAATACACAAGTGATGAATATTTGAACCCAACATATTCATAGATATTATTTAAATACCATCATGATTTTTGATTACTCCTTTCTACGAAAAGAGAGATCGTGGTTGGGAAGCAATTTACTTTCCATTAAAAAGGTATTAAATTTTGTATTTAATTTGATGAAATGAGAATCAAAAGAAAATTTGAATATTCAAAGTTATTGGACACAATTGAAGGATTCGAAGACCTAAGAATAATAGGTGGTAGATCTAAGACGACGGGGACACAAGTGATGGTACTTTTGGCCAGAGGACTATATTCCAAGTGGAAGATTCCATTAGGATATTTTGTCTGTGATAGTGCTATGAAACATACCATCCTGAAAGAAGTGATCATCAAAGCCATTCAACAGGTGACAAATACTGGCCTTATTGTCAAGGCAGTAGTGTGTGACCAGGGAACAAACAACCAGGCAGCAATGAGGAATTTACATGTCTCCATTGAAAAACCATATTTTGAAATCGAAGGCCGAAGAATATATTGTATTTTTGATCCGCTCCATTTGTTCAAGAACTTTAGAAATAATTTATTGCACCATGACTTTATCTGGATGAATAGGAGAGTATCGTTTGATGATGTGAGGAAGACATATAATATTGACACATGTAGTAAAACAGGAAGGACTTTACTCAAGATCACTCCTGCCCACATGAATCCATCAGCATTCGAAAAAATGAATTGTCGGTTGGCACTCCAAATTTTCAGCAATTCTATTGCCGCAGCTATTAGAACTTGTCATGAAACCAAACAATTAGAAAGTGATACTGCTCTTGCTACAGCAGATTTCTTCCAGATGATGAATAATTTGTTCGATTGTTCGAACAGTAAGCAGTTGTATTCCAAGAATCCATATAGTTGCGCAATGTCCGATGAACGCCCTATATATAGTCGAAAATACGATCATTTCTGCAAGAGATACATTGATAGAAATTAAGAAAGTTACTACAACTGGATATTCTAGACCTGACTGTCTTGATGGAATATTGATCACTTTGTCTTCAATATTGGGAATTCATAATGAACAAAAAGAATTAGGATTCACTTATTTATTAACAACAGATTGAATCAAGATGTTATTGAAAATACTTTTTCAAGTGTAAGGCAAAGAGGCGGATTCAATCCAAACCCAACGGTTAGAACTTTCAGGTGTACCTTTCGTATCATGGCAAAAATGAACTTAATGAAGTCATCAGATTTAAGTAATTGTGAAGAAGATGATGATATTAATTTGATGACAGTTCCATCTACTAGTCATGTGAATGAAAATGTCGAGGAAAATCTGGACAATCCTCCTACAGAGAATTTACTCGAAAATCAAGTGATTCCATCATCCTCGTCTTCTTCAAATGAGGAAAATAAACTCGAAAATAAATATTCACCTGTAACCCTGGAAGATTGTTCGAATGCTTATTTTGCAGGATATACTTGGCGAAAAATTTATCGATAAATTCAAATGTAATCCTTGTGCAAATAATTTGATAGTTAACGATTTCGACAATATAATGAATGACGAAAAACAATTATTGATAATCAATAAAGATTATAGTAAGAACATACAACATCTAAAATACCCCACTGACGAATTCAAGACTATGGTTGATGTAGCTTCAACTTCTTTTTCAAAAACATTCCTCAAGAAACCATATATAAATAGAACAAAACTATCCATCAAGAATAAAATTTTCAGAAAGCTGTCGAAAAAGTGTCCCATCTTTCATAACGAAGTTGAATGCAGAGAACATATGGAATTCATAGTTGATCAGTTAACGTTATGTAAACTTCATAAAGAGTGTAAAAATGAATCCTAGCTAGATCGATTTATCGCCCTCGAAACCCTCTGTATACGGAATTTCATGAAAATCGTTGGAGTCGTAAATGGTTTGGCGTGCTATGATCTTGTTACACCCGGTATATACATTTTCCGAAAATGAATCCTAGCTAGATCGATTTATCGCCCTCGAAACCCCATGTATACGAAATTCATAAAAATTTCATGAAAATTGTTGGAACGGTTTCCGAGATTCACATTATACAAGTATTGCTCGTTTAAAGATATAATATTTTAATCATAGGTTTCCTGCCCTTATGTGTGTGCCGCTACTGCCGCTCGTGTGCAATTTTCGTGTGTCGATGCAGCACGCCCCTGTCTACCATTCATCAATGGAGTTGAAAATGTTTTCATTGGCTATCCTAATTCATTCATGTTCACTAGCTGTCTCCTAATGGTTAAAGGAAACTGTGATTTTTCCTCAAAGACGCGTAGTGTGTCTACTAATATGCAGATGGCGACAAATTCGCACGTGCAGAAATCGGCCCATATACATTGCCTATCTATTGTTTGTTTAATCTATGCTAGTACCCAACATCATAATATCATTGTCGTGGTTTGAAAAATTTCGGGAATATACGGGTTTTTATAAACATTTAGGGTCCCGTGCCCGTACCTATCAAATCACAAGTCAAGTCACAGGTGCAAAAATCAATCTATGGAATTGATGGGCAAGACGCCACACACGTGTTAAATCCAACCCTAGCAGGTAAGGAACACGGAAATGAATTCATGGAAGACATTGACATGAGTCAAAGACTTGAGTGACATATGACATGAGTCAACGTCTTGAATGATATATGACACAAGTCAATGTCTTGAATGAAATATGACATAAGTCAATATCTCGAATGGCATGACATTATCATGAGGGAAACAAGGCAACCAACATAAAATATAGTAATCACTAGGGCGGACTAGGGCGGCTGGGTACATTATGAATCTTAAAGACCGAAACATGCCCCCTTGAATAAGCACATCATTAAAAAAGTGTGGGGAGGACTTTGAGCTTTCCTTCTTCCCTATGACAAATCCACTCCACTTTGAGCAAACATGGACTTCTACCAGAGACTATTCAGCATTAATGGATATATACAACGTGATATATAACGAGAGATATTACAATCAGAATAATGGAGTTGTAGCCTACGCCCTACATCAAATCGTCCTTAGAATTCACTCATGATTCTATGAAGATATTCAACTATAATAAAGCACTGAATATACAGGTTCTCTATAAATGATCGTAAAATCGTAGTAGCCGTTGAAATATTTTCTCCATTTGCCGCCTTTCATTTATGGAGATTTCCACATTCGAGTTCAGTTTCTGACATCGATCATTATACTGTCATAGCTGATGAACTCGCAATTGTCAGTTTTTCGTTGAAGTTTTCAAACGATACTGTTTTCTACTTCGTGATTGTCGTGTTGAAAAGAGGGATGGCTTATTCCTCGGAGCAGAATACATTCATCGTAATATCTTATTGTCGAAATGGCACATTCATCAATGGTGGATGGAGTTACTCAGTAGTAGCCTGCAAGGATGAGTACCTGGCGAAATATCCCAATGTACAGTTTCGAGAATCTCCTTTGAAAGCCCACATCAGATATCCCACGTCATTTGAAGTACTGCCAATGGTTCCGGAATAATCTCAACGATGACCAGCTATTGGACCTGACATTTTTCAGCGATGAGGCTTGGTTTCATCTGTCGGGATACGTGAACTCAGTGAATTTTAGGTTTTGGAGTTCTGAGAATCCCCACAATTTCATTGAGACTCCACTACATTCTCAAAAAATTGGGGTGTGGTCAGCAGTTTCTCGTAGGCAAATATATGGACTGGATTTCTTCGATGGCACTATCAATGGTAAAAGAAATTCGAGTTGGCTATTGTCAGCAAGATGGGGCCACTGCCCACACCACACGTGCAAATTTAGAACATTTACAAGAATTTTATGAATATCGTGTGATAAGTCGAGGAGTTAATCCTTCTTTTCCAACACGTTCTCTAGATTTGAAGCCTTTGGATTTCTGCCTTTTTGGATATCTGAAAGACGAATTATTCAAGAGAGACAATAATAACCATGAAGAGTTGCAAGCCTCAATAACACATTGCTGCCAAAATATTGGCCCGAAAATGCTGGGGTACATTTTCGACAACAAACGGCGAAGAGTTTTGGAATGCTTGGTGACCAACGAAGAACATTTTGAACATTTGATGTAGGTTAATGAAATAAACCGTTATTTATTACTTATTCAATAAATACTTTTGATTTGTTCCATCATTTCTCAAACTCCAATATTGGACTCTCCTTTCTTTGAGATACATTTCCATAGTGTATGCAAAACGATATAAAAAAAGATCCTGTATATGATCACTTCCTCTCTTTTTGGTCGTTAAATGTTGTTAACAGCATTAGTAGAAAGCGGCAAATGGAATAAAATGTCAACAGCCACTACGATGTTACGATCATTTAAAGAGACCCTGTACATATTATACCCTCGATATTACCTTATAGATGCAGATATTATCATCACAGTATACAGGTCACCAAATTCAAGTATCTAAGATTTTAGTGAAGGATTGTCCTGATTTCTTGAAAATAACAAGTGTGGCAAAAATATACTTTGTATATTGTCAGGTGATTATAGGTGATATGAACATTGATCTATTGAAACCAGATGATTATTTGAATATTTTGAATGAGTTCGGATACAAATCGACGATGAATGAAGCAATTAGAGTCCAGGGTAACAACATGTCAAATTTGGATCACATTTTCATTGAATGTGACTAACAGTCGAGAGAGAATATAATTCTTTCAGTTCTGAAAACGACAATAACATTCCAATAGTCCACTTTTCCACAAAGGGAGACTGCTTGGTTTCTCGGTTGAATGAAGAAAGATCTTGCGATTTTCACGTTTCTGTCCCAATTTTTTGTAAAACCTATGATTACCCGATCAAATTTTGCATACATTTTTCCATTCATAAAATACAGGACGAATTTGAAAACAAAAAATTGATGAAATTGATATTTTTCCTATCTGGAAATATAATAACTAATTCGAGGAAATACTCTCTCTCCATTGTCATCTCAAAATTTCATTCCATTTCGCCAAAATAAGTATATTATCATGAGCGTCAGTGATATACTGACGCTTGATTCCTGGCATTCGCTGAAGAGTGTTTGGCTGTCTGTGTTATATAAGGCATGTTTTTTTTTGCACCACATTTTTATCATTGATGGAAGTGACGCCACTTCTGATGCATCGATTTTCTGGAGTCTTCATTATTGAAAAAAAAACGCAGGTATTTGAAATGACAAGCACAACTGTGTTTTCCTTCATTTTTTTTTCGAGATTTTATGGGGATTCAGATTGTTTTCACTGGTTATATCAACAATTGAGATTTTGATACAAGGTGAATCGAAAAATCAAGAATATTGAAATTTGTCATTGAATAACAAACACCCAATATAAGATTTTGCATTCAAATTGTGTATGATGGTATTCCAGCTTTGTCTAAATCGAATAGGCAAGTCATTGTTTCGGAAAAATAATGCCCTATAGTCGTTTCTAAAACTTCGACCATTTCAATAAACAAAAGTTAACCTTGAAAATCTGAATATTTCAGATTTGTCCACATGTCCACTACTCATTGAGTACCATATACAGGGTGTTTCATTAGGAAGGGTGAATATTCCAACTGTAGATAGGGGTCACTGGGGTGATTTTAAAAACCCATGGTTGATGGGTCTTCGACTTCTTATAACCGAGATACAGGCTGTTTCATCAATTTTGTCCATACCTTCATTGTCTCATAACTTTCCAACCAACTTGTTTATATTTTCAAAAATTAGTACACGTGCTCAATCTATCTTGTGGAATTGATTGAGGCAACAACGAGAGATAAAATCCAGGTGTGGCTCACAAATTCTTTCTGCCAGAAAACAACACCCTATACATTCGAATTTTTAATTTTTTGCCATATCTGAAATGAACATCAGAATTTCTATTCAACGATGTGCTTTTTATTCGTGCACAGGCGATTTTAACTATTCATATTATGTGCTCAAAATATTATTTTTGCTCATTTTGGGGTACAAAATTGGAATCAGACGAGATTTATTAATTTTATTACTTCCTATTCAGTATACGTGAGTATTACATTCAGAAGGAATATTTCATATCGTTCTCTGTTTCAGACTCAATTGCAGGTCCGTCATCAAAGCTATACAGGGCTTTATACGATAAGCGTTAATTAGTTGTTTCTGGCAAACCAGGCAACGGATAAATCTGTTTCGATGGTATGTATAAATCAACATAATCTACACTACTGAAATATTTGAAACGATTTGGCCTTGCCGCTTCTACTAGAAAGTAGCAGCAACTTCGATTTTTCAAATGGGACACCCTGTATTTCATTACATTCCTGGATTCTTGCTGAACAGCAGAATTCATCGATTCAAAACATTCAAAATCCAGCGGGACATGGTCAAAACGGCTTCAATGTCCCTATCTCAACTTTCCATTCGATATTCGATTGAAACAGATACAGGGTGGTGCAGAAATCTGAATTATGAACCATCCTGTATTTGTTTCGATTAAATGTCAATAGATACAAAGTTGAGATAGGGACATAAAAGCCGTTTTTATCAATAATACATATTTTCGCAAAAAAATTCTAAAGTTGAAACATCTCGATTTTTATCACTCTGAATATCTCAGTTATCGATTAAATCGATTAAATCAGCTCTTCAGGAAGCATCCAGGGTGTCCCATTTGAAAAATCAAAGTTACTGCTACCCTCGAGTTTCCACAGGATAGATTGAGCAAATGTACCAATTTTTAAAAATATGTACAGGTTGGTTGGAAAGTTATGAGACAATGAAGATATAGACAAAATTGATGAAACATCCTGTAACTCGGTTATAAGAAGTCGAAGACCCATCAACCATGGGTTTTTTGAAATCACCCCAGTGACCCCTATCCACAGTTGAATTATTTACCTTTCCCAATGGAACACCCTGTATATTATGTAATAATTTTTGTTTCTTGAAATCGGTCGACAAGTTCCAAAGTATGAGTGTTAGGTGTTACGTGTTGAAATCGCACACACTGTATATCTACGAACTGTTTTTAACAGAGAATTTTGGGCAACATCCAGTGGCGTACTCGAGATTTTTCCCGAGTTCCGCCAAAGGCGTTGAATTAGGGAAGAATCAACTAGTCACTTGCCCCTGTCGCACATCTCTGGTAGTTGCCAGGAACGTTTATTTCAAATAATCAAGTGGGGTTAGTATCTCAACTTAATGCCAAATATGACAATGATACGCCGATTGGTTTCAAACTACTAAACACAAATATTTTTCAAATTCTGAAATTTAATGTAACTCCCTGATGTTACTCAAACAGGTGACACATTTCATCTAGGTGATTTGGCTCAAATATAGATATTTTGAACTCAGAATTCTGTAGTAAAAATATTTATCATTAGTGATGATAGTATATGTAGAAGGGTCCAAGAAGTGAGAAAATTTTCGAGGGATTCACTGTACAGGGTGATCAGTTTAGGGTAGTAAGCGGCTATATCTCATAAGATATTGGTCGTATAGATTCGAGAAAAAAAATCATGATAAAAGTTGCCAAGAGAAATTGTTGGAAATCATTATGGAGTTTGTCAAACGTCTGGTAGAGGGCGTAACAACCAACACAAGTAGGAAAATGAGATTTTTATAGAATTTTGTCCCATGAAAGTATATAAATGATATCATTTTCATATTCTGACCATTTCTCTATATTTTTTGTCGAAAATGTTTTGTTCTATCTATCAAAATAAAGCGGTAGGGGAAGTTTGATTGTCTTTTTGAACAAACCAAAATTTCTTCCGTTCATCTCGACCGATTTTAGCAAACTCAGGCTCATAGGAAAGAGCACAATTTGACCTACATAACGCTCATTCGGATTTGAAATTTTGACTTTTGCTGTCACCGCTAGATGGCGTTAACTGAAATGTAAGCAAATCCTCGAGTTTTTTTCGGAAAAAACAAATATAATAGTATATCAATTTTAATATGTTTCGAAAGAGGATACATTTTCCTATAATCTGATGAGAATAATTCATCATCTTCCTTTTTCTGAACCGTTGATATCGACCAAAATATAATTTTATTACATAAAAAAATGGCACGCCACTGTTTTTTATCTAAATGAAAATCAGTTTTGTAATCTCCTATTAGTTGCTAACCAGAAGAACCGCTCGACTTTTTCTCTTCAAACAATCGGTTTTTGTTTAAGAAAATGAAATAGGTTTACATGCTGGTTCGAAATTATATTAGATATGGGCGCCCCATGTAAACCTATTATAGTTTTTCAATCCAAAACCGTTTGTCTAACGGAAAAGAGTGAAGAGGATCTTTTTGTTAGCTACCAATAAGAGATTGGACAACTGATTTCTATTTTGATAGAAAACAGTGGCGTGCCATTTTTTATGTAATAAAATTATATTTTGGTCAATATCAACGGTTCAAAAAAAGGTAGATGATAAATTATTTTCATCAAATTATAGAAAAATTCATCCTCTCTCGAAACATATAAAAATTAATATACTAATACATTTATTTATTTTTTCAAACTCGAAAATTCGCTAACATTTCAGTTAACGCCATCTAGCGGGGACAGCAAATTTCAAAAATTCAAAACCAAATGAGCGTTTCGTGAGGCAAATTATGCTCTTTCCTATGAGCCTAAGTTTTCTGAAATCAGTCGGAATAAACGGGAGAAATCTTGGTTTGTTAAAAAAAACAATTGAACTCCCCCCACCGCTTCATTTTGATAGATGGAACAAAACGTTACATACTAAAAATTCAGGAAAATGATCATTCAATATAGAAATGATATCATCGATATACTTTTATCTCGACTTTCATTAAACGAAATTCTATAAACATTCCATTTTTCTACTTGGTGATGGTTGTTACGCCCTCTAGCAGAGATTTGACAAACTCGAAAAAAATTTCCAGAAATTTCTCTTGGCGACTTTCATCATGATTTTTTTTTTCTAAAATCTATACGACCAATATATTATGAGATATGGCCGCTCGCTACCCTTAACTGATCACCCTGTACATGAATGTCTAGTTTCAGAATGAGAACCTTGTATAAAACTCACCTTAATAGAAACTTATTCAGAATAAGATACACAATTCAGGCTGCACCAGGTAGGTTGAAATGATGAATCTCCAACAGACACTTTCAACTTAATGTCTATATCAGATCACGAATTGTCACAACGTTACCTATATAATTATTGCTCACTACTTATAATATGATTATTCGAATTGAACAACAAGTCAAGAATTGAAATATCAACTCGTGTAGAATAACACTTCACCTATTGCTTTGTATATGTATATAATATGAAATGATCAACTCACTAAATTTATTAACAATAGAAGTTGTGGAAGTAGGGATACGACCAAAGGCTACTAGGTTTTATTGTTGAATTTGAGCATAATATTTGATTGCTTGACAACGTTTAACGTTCAGACATAATCTCCACACCGATCGCGAATGTTTTTATTCACAATTTACGAACCACTCGATGAGTTTCGGTTTGATCACAGTTTTCATTCAATATTTTCACGAAAAATCAGGTCGAAATGTTATGATTGTATACGGTCGGTTCACAGGTGATCGCTCGTTGCACGAGCTAGCGCGAGATGGCACGAGTTTACTGCCTGAATTGTGGCATTCGCTAAATATTGATTGGAGTTTTTGGAGGAGGAGCAGATGCTGGACCGCCAAGGGTATACGAGGCGAGTTCCATATTTTTTATGCTCTCAATAGGCAAGGACACAAATGCGTGAATTCGATACGAATATGCATTTAATTGAAATATAATATATTATATTCCAAGAAAAACACCATTTTGAAACCCTACAATTTTGGTACAGGACATCATAATAGCTCCATCTGTGTTGTCAGCTGTTTCATTTTGAGGAAATATGAAGGGACCATTTTTCAATTCAGAATCGATCTTACTGTGAACTGGTGAGAAAATTTGATATCCATTGATGAAGTAAATCGTATCAATATAGTATGTATGTTTTCCTCATTTCCATTTATTCAAGTTTATAGCTGATATGATAAGTGATCAAGTAGGTTGTAGCACGTTGTAGGTTCGATCAACAGCCCCGACAATTGGTATACTACTCAATTATTCGTTTGATCAAATGTATACGAAACAATCCAATTGAACTATTTTGCACTACACTGTTTTACCACTAACCGAACCGATTTTGTAACGCCTCGACACGTGTTTCGCTAACCATGTAAAACTGAATATTCTATTCATATCTTGAACAACATGAAGGTACAGCTATGAGTAATTGTTTATCGCTTTCCCTTGCTGAACTGTTCATGAATCGATGTGATGCGAATGCAAAAAAAAATTCGAGTATTCCCCTAGGGATTGAATTAGATGTGTCGATGATATTTTGATACAAAAACCACAGATAAAGATGAATTCATTTCAAAATTGAATAACTGCTTTCCCTCTAACAAATTCACTTATGAATGCGAAAATCATAGCAAAGTACCTTTCTTAGCTGATGTACTTTTGATCAAAAATAGCGAAAAGAACTTAGAATTTGATGTCTTTGGAAATGAAACTAACACATTTAGATACGTCGAAGCCCTGAGGGGGCAGCAGGACGATCTAGCCTTCATAGCCATCTAATGGCTCGAGTGCAAAGGTGTATGGTAGATTCATCAATCATACCTAGCGAGTAAGTCGTGCATATAGACCCCTACGTCTATATCCTTACAGAAAAGACAACCATGTCAGATTCTGTAGACTATCGCAACACCTGTAATTCTCGAAGTGGTTTAATGTTCCACTAACAGATGATGATAAACCTAGAAACTCAAGACAAAGAGATTCTAGGAAAATTTCGTGAATCGATTGTCAGCTGATGCAAGACAGACTGTTCCGACTTGCCATAAGTCTCATCAGTTGCTCTGGCCAGCTGACAATCGATTCACGAAGGGTACCTCCATATATCAAACAAGTCGAAGCCCTGAGGGGGCAGAAGGACGATCTAGCCTTCATAGCCATCTAATGGCTCATGTGCAAAGGTGTATGGTATATTCATCAATCATACCTTGCGAGTAAGTCGTGCATATAGACCCCTACGTCTATATCCTTACAGAAAAGACATCCATGTCAGATTCTGTAGACTATCGCAACACCTGTAATTCTCAGAGTGGTTAAATGTTCCACTAACAGATGGTGATGAACCTAGAAACTCAAGACTGAGAGATTCTAGGGTAATTTCGTGAATCGATTGTCAGCTGATGCAAGACAGACTGTTTCGACTTGCCATAAGTCTCATCAGTTGCACTGGCCAGCTGACTATCGATTCACGAAGGGTACCTCCATATATCAAACAAGTCGAAGCCCTGTGGGGGCAGCAGGACGATCTAGCCTTCATAGCCATCTAATGGCTCAAATGCAAAGGTGTATGGTAGATTCATCAATCATACCTTGCGAGTAAGTCATGCATAGAGACCCCTACGTCTATATCCTTACAGAAGAGACATCCATGTCAGATTCTGTAGACTATCGCAACACCTGTAATTCTCAAAGTGGTTTAATGTTTTACTAACAGATGGTGATAAACCTAGTAACTCAAGACAAAGAGATTCTAGGGAAATTTCGTGAATCGATTATCAGACTGTTCCGACTTGCCATAAGTCTTATCAATTGCACTGGCCAGCTGACAATCGATTCACGAAGGGTATCTCCATATATCAAACAAGTCGAAGCCCTGAGGGGGCAGAAGGATGATCTAGCCTTCATAGCCATCTAATGGCTCAAGTGCAAAAGTGTATGGTATATTAATCAATCATACCTTGCGAGTAAGTCGTGCATATAGACCCTTACGTCTATATCCTTACAGGAAAGTTATCCATGTCAGATTCTGTAGACTATCGCAACACCTGTTATCCTCAAAGTGGTTTAATGTTCCACTAACAGATGGTGATAAACCTAGAAACTCAAGACTAAGAGATTCTAGGGAAATTCCGTGAATCGATTGTCAGCTGATGCAAGACAGACTGTTTCGACTTGCCATTAGTCTCATCAGTTGCACTGGCCATCTGACAATCGATTCACGAAGGGTACCTCCATATATCAAACAAGTCGAAGCCCTGAGGGGGCAGAAGGACGATCTAGCCTTCGTAGCCATCTAATGGCTCAAATGCAAAGGTGTATGGTAGATTCACCAATCATACCTTGCGATTAAGTCGTGCATATAGACCTCTACGTCTATATCCTTACAGAAAAGACATCCAGATACATACCTAATGCACAGCACAAAATGGCAAGTTTAAATTTTCTAGTACACAGATTGATTTCATTTTCTCTGAACAAAGAGAGATTCAATGCTGAAAGAAGTGTTGTTCATGAAGTGGCTGGCGTCAATGTGTATGTTATCAAAATAGTAGATAAATTAATACGTAGACATAAATTTAAGTTAACACTTCAATATTTTACGAATTTTCAAGTGGATAAAAAGAACTCTAGAAGAATCCCAATCCCGTTCAATCCCAAGTATACGAAGGGACTTGATAAGGTTCTCGAAGACTTAGGTTTTGAAAGCGTTTATCAGTCTGGGTCAAAATTAGGCAATTCATTAGGCAATCCAGAAGATAAAGGGGACACACTCCAAAAGTCGGGAATATACGAGGCGAGTTGTCATGATTGTGATAAAACATGTATAGGCCAAACCAGGCGACCCATAAAAACAAGGTTCAAAGAACACATAGCCCATTCAAAATATGGCAGGTTAGATGAATCTTGTGTAGCCGAACATATGTTCGATCACAATCATAACACACATATCACTAACCTCAAATTAGTTAAACAAGTTTATAACATTAAAAAACTAGACGCATATGAAAGCTCAGAGATATTCAAGAAGAGTGATAGATTAATAAATAAGGATAATGGACCTATTCATTATCACCGATACAACAAGGCCTGCATGCTCCGTGGGTGACGTCACTTAGTGAGGCCTAACCAGCGGCTCGGCTATAAGGCGACCGCGTATTTCGATTTTAGTTTTAGATCATCATTGAGCCGATTTTGCTGTTTTTTGAAGGGCTTCCGGTTAAAAACGGATGCCAGTCGTCAACTGAGCCCTTCTTCGCACCCCATTCGATTTTATTATGGAGAAACGAAGTTTGAAAGCAGAAACCAGGATAAAACACAAATATCCACCTACAGCAACCCATTCAGATTGGATATATTGGCAAAAATTGTGGTGAAGTTAAACTTCACACCTACTTATACAGGGCCCGCAGAACATAAACTTATCGTGAGATTAATCGAAAGAAAATTGTGGAAAATGTATTTTATTTTGATTGACATGCCGTTTGTTACAATTACCTATATTTATCTTGGAGAATTTCTGTCACCTGAAGAAATAACCAGTGAGTGTTTTCAATTTTCTGTTGTTGGATTTTTTACCCAAGTGGATCGTCACACAAAACTGCATTTATCATGCGATGGTTTTTTTTGCAAATTTTTTTCGGTACTCACGTATTTTTGTCTGATGAACCGGATTTTATAATGAAAATGTGAACAAACCACTATTTTGATTGGGTGCGTATCGTTTCAGCCACATTTCTTCTTAGCCACATATCGTGTTAGCCACATTTCGTCTCAGCCACATCTCGTTTCAGCCACATTTCGTCTCAGCCACAGTGTCCGAATATACCCGAACGATGCGATGTTGCCAGATAAAAACCGATTCTCCCAATTTAGCAGAAATACACAATGCAGCTTCTTTTCGTTCCAGCCACATTTCGTCTTAGCCACATTTCGTCTCAGCCACATTTCGTGTCCATTTCGTTCCAGCCACATTTCGTTTTAGCCACATTTCGTCTCAGCCACATTTCGTGTCCATTTCGTTCCAGCCACATTTCGTTTTAGCCACATTTCGTCTCAGCCACATTTCGTTTTAGCCACATTTCGTCTTAGCCACATCTCATCTCAGCCACATCTCATCTCAGCCACATTGCGTGTCCATTTCGTCTGAGCCACATTTCGTCTTGGCCACATTTCGTCTTGGCCACATTTTGTCTCAGCCACATTTCGTCTCAGCCACATCTCGTGTCAGCCACATTCTGTCTCAGACACATTCCATTATTGAGACGTCAAATAAAAATGTTCAAAAGTGATGGAAATGAATGTCTTACAGAATTTGAAGGATTGAATAGTTATATTAGAGATAATTATTTTTTGAACCCGTTTATGTGGAACAAATTCGCTTCTCCAGCCTTATATGATACATTCTGAACGTAATGCGTGTTGCATAGTTTCGCCGTGTAATATCGTAATACAACAAGATACTTGCATCTAGCTACATGTAATGTGCATGAATGAGTGCAAGTAGGTAGGTTGGATAGGTAGGTAGGTAGGATATGTTGTTCTCCATTCCCCATAAATTTTTACCGCAAGCAAACTGACAGCGATGAAATCAATTCAATTGAATCATTGAAGAAATCCGAGACCAAGGATACAATGACATACATTGAAAGTTAAGATAGGCACATGAAAACCGCTTTGGCCAATGATGAATAGTTTCGACACAATAAAATTCATAAGTTGAAAAATCTCGATTTTGAACACCCTATTTATCTGTAATCATGTCTGCTAGGCCCCAAGTGTGATGTATCGATGAAATCAGCCCTTCAGTGAGAATCTATAAATGCAATAATGTACAGGGTGTCTCATTGAAAAAACGGAGTTGATGTCACTTTCGGTTCAACCGAAAGTGAAGCTGATTAGAAAAATAGATCTCCTCACGCAATGGCTGTAGGTAGGTACCGAAAATTCCAGATTGATGTCTCTTTTAGTTCTCTATGAACATCTCATGAATTTGTTAGTTGAATAACCCTGTATATTCAAATATGTTCAAAATCACATTATCCACCGCCTCCTTCCAGATATACGTCGGTGAACCGAATTGGGAAAAACTGGGAAAACAAAACAATGATCTCAAATGAAAATAAATTATCAGTTTCATATGCATCACTCTGAAGAGATAGAATCTGCAGGTGAAATACCCACAGACTAAAATTAATGAAGGAGTTATTGAAGAAAAACATCAGAAAAAAGATTTTCCAAAAATATATTATGCAACCAACATTCTCCCAAGCATACTATGAGCATCATAATAACTGGCAACACCCTGTGGGATACCTAGAACAGAACAGTTAACTATAATAATAATAATAATGCCAAGATGGCGGGCGATGAAGTACACTCTCATGACGCTCCTAATGAAAAAGTCGAAAAAACGTGTTTTCACTGCAATAAGAAAGTGGAAAATGATTCAAAGTGCATAAAGTGTAAATACAGTTTCCATCCAGCATGTCTGAGACAAGCTGCAGCGAAAAAAAACGCAGTGTGTGCCCACGAGGTAGATGGAAAGTTGTCTGTTCATAATATGGTTTCTTCAGTTCCTACTCCTGCTAAAGAATGCCAAGTCTGTCAAGCTAAAGAAACTGAAATCCAGCTGCTGAACATGCTTGTTGAAGAGCTGCGCAGTAAGAACAGGATTTTAGAAGAAAATTCAGGACTGCTGAAGGAAATTGCCGAGTTGCTGAAGGGAAATTTAGATAAGTACGAGAACCAGAACGAAAAACATGCTACAAAAAAAGGTAAACAGTCTACCGATAATCCCACTACCCATACCACCATAGCCAAGGTCAATAAGAATAGTGAAGTTAGCAACAACTCGAAAGTCTTAGTAATAAAGACCCCTAGCACCAAGACCAGCTTAAGCGAATTGGCTGTCACGGTTCCGAACTGTTCTGACATGGTTCCGACCGAGGCCAAGGAGTTGAACCAAATCATAAGTGAAGAAGAACATGATTCAACCAATAACCCCAATAAGAAGAACAAATTAGGAAATACGTTGTCAAATTTGCAACAAAACATGATGGACAATGTAATCAACTTAAACAATGATATACCACAGGATGAAATTATTCAAGCCTCGGGTCAAGCTGAACAAAATGGTAACGAATGGACAAATGTGGTTGGAAGAAGGAAGAAAACCATCAAAAAAAGGGACCCAAAAAGTCGTCCACCACCAATTATGGGTTCAAATGATACCACCATGGGAATCTCTGCTGCACAAAAGTACTCCTGGCTATTTGTTTCTGGCTTGGAGGGAAGTACGCAAGCCCAAGATGTGTTGAACTATCTGAACACTATCAACAAACAAAATTATGTATGTGAAAAACTTCGAACAAAAAATGAAAGATATGTGTCATCATTCAAAATTGGTGTACCAGCTGCTCTCAAAGAAACCATTATGGATGGGAAAATCTGGCCCAATGGTGTCATCATCAACCTTTTTATGAATCTCAAGAGTCTTGCCAGACAATAAATAATGAACCAGTCCATCTAGTTTATGAAAATAAATGCGGTGGAGGAGAGCCATCCAATGTCATGTCAACTAGAATAAATTTCAAAATAGTCCATATTAACATAGGTTCATTACGTAACAAATTTAATGAAACTGAAATATTTTTACACCTTAACGATATAGATGTACTGTGCCTGAGCGAGCATAGTCTGAAGGAAGATGAAATAACTCTTTCAATGTTGAAAGACTACAATCTAGCAGCAGCTTACTGTAGAAAATCCACAACTAGGGGTGGATCAGCTATTTATGTCAGGAGTAGGTATACATTTTCAACTGTGGAAAGCATGATTATCAAATCAATTGAAAAAATAGTTGAAATTAGTGCAGTAACCATAACAGGTTTGAATATATTTATCATTTCAGTGTATAGACCACCCTCTGGGGATTTCTTTACCTTTATGGAAGTATTAGAAGAAATTATGATTGAAATTGGTGTTAATAAAAAAATCATATTGACTGGTGACTTCAATGTACATTTTGGTACAAATGAGATAAATGAGAGGCTATTACTGGATCTGCTTCAAGGTTTTGGCTTTGATCAAAAAATATTCACACCCACTAGACTAAACAATTGCATTGATAATGTCTTCTGTAACTTTACCTCAAATCAATGTGAATCGAAAAACATTGATCCTGCTCTTTCAGATCACATGGGACAGCAAGTTACTTTCCAACTTAATCAAAATCATATGAGAAGGGAAACTATCAAAAAGGTATGTAGACCTATAACAAAGAAAGGTCAGGATGCATTTCATCTGTATGTATCTAACATTGACTGGTCATTCATTAAATCAAATGAGATTCAACCTGAATCAAAGTTCAGAATATTTTTTAGTCTGGTCTTGGAGGCCTATAACAAATCATTTCCTCTGAAAACATATCATAATAAAAAATCTTCAAAAATAAACTGCAGCTGGTTTTCCCAGGAACTAAGGTTGAAGCGAGATCATTTAGAATTTCTAAATGAATGCTACAAACAGAACCAGAGCGCTGTCTTCTTAACAGAACGTAACCGCTTCCGAAAAATGTATAAAAAGTCAATAGCAGATGCAAAAAAAGCTGCAAATGACAGACTCATTAGTAACTCTAGTTGTCAAGTGAAAACAATTTGGCAAATTATAAATGGGTGTAGAAAAACTAAAACCAGTGAAAATTCGAAGCAACCGGACCTTTCTCCTGAACAAATGAACAACTTCTTTGTAAATGTCTCATCCGAATTACTAAGAAACATTCCTAAAGATGAAAGTGATTCCCAGCTTGTGACTGCAAACATAATTAAACCAAGTAATATATTCAGCTTTGATGAAGTAACTTATATTCAAATGAGGGACATTATATCTAGTCTCAAAAATAAAACCACCAGGGATATCAATGGCCTTAGTACTAAAATAATAAAAAGTATCAGAGAAATAATACTATATCCTCTTACTGACATTATAAATCAATGTATCAATGCAAGTGTTTTTCCAGAAATCCTTAAAGAAGCATTAGTAATTCCAATTTTCAAGAATAAAGGGGATATAAATGATGTCACAAATCATAGGCCCATATCTATACTTCCTGTATTTTCTAAAATATTTGAGAAGGCCATAGCACTACAAATCACAAGATTTTTTGAAAAATATAAGATATTCACAAACTGCCAGTATGGGTTTAGACAAAACCATAGCACAATTACAGCTATGATGGATCTAGTTGGTTTTATAAATGAAGGTTTTGAAAATAAAGAGTCGGTTTGTTCAATTTTCTGTGATCTATCGAAAGCGTTCGATTGTGTCTCTCACTCCAAGCTCCTACAAAAGCTGAAATGTTACAATTTCGATGATAATAGTTTAACTTTAATAAAATCATATATGTCAGACAGGAAGCAAAGAGTCAAACTTGGAGATAAAATCTCAGCAGAGCGGGAGTTGAGTGTCGGGGTCCCACAAGGATCTATTCTGGGACCACTGTTGTTCTTGATTTACATTAACAACTTGCCAAGTTCTGCAAATCTAGAAAAATTCGTTCTGTTTGCTGATGATACAACTATTTCATTCCGTGGTAAACTTCCTGCAGATGTGGAAGCCAGGAGTGATGAGGCGCTACAAAATGCCAAATCTTGGTTCGCTGCAAATGACCTTTTTTTAAATGAAAACAAAACAAACAAATTGTTATTAACTCTGTGTAGGAATAATGAAAATGAGTACCTGGAAAGTGTCAAGTTTCTAGGTATTCATTTAGATTCAAGACTGAGCTGGCAAAATCATATAGAAATAATGTCCAAGAAACTTAATAGCTCGATTTTTGTTCTTCGAAATTTAGCAGATATTGTATCTTTCACCTCACTTGAGACTGCCTATCACGCTACTTTTCATGTACACCTTAGCTATGCTAACATTATCTGGGGTCATGCAGACATCAATAGATTATTTGCCTCACAACGAAAAGCTATAAGAATAGTAGCTGGGCTTCGATATAAAGATGACTGTCGCCATGTTTTTAGTTCAATGGAAATCTTGACACTTCCCTGTATATATATTTTACAAAACTTACTGCATATCAGGACAAATTTAACCTTATATACTAGAAATTGTGATATTCATCATTACTCAACTAGAAATGGAGCTGATCTTTTAATTCCCTATCATAGACTCACGAAATGCCAAAATGGCACAAATTACTGGGCTGTTAAGTTTTTCAATCACCTTCCTACTGAGGTTAGAGATTTACCGATAAAAACATTCAAATCGCATGTAAAGAAATTCCTGATTGATCATGCTTTCTATAGTTATCAAGAATTCCTGAATTTTGACTGGGCTCAAAGGCGATAGCATTTGGTAGGACTGGTTAGTGGAAATTTGGTTGACATGATGTTGGAGGGTTCTCCTCTATCAACTTTCCTGAATGTAATCTATTTTATTGACATATATATATGTTGAAAATTTTAAATTTTAAATGTACTCTAATTATTGACTTGTATAAATTGATTGATTGATTGATTGATTGATTGATTGAATAATAATAATAATATGTCTTTATTCATATTGCCCGAATTACAAAATAATCAAAACCTCGATGGTACACAAAATTTATCAGACAATATGTAAGGGCGGAATTCAGTCACTCCTATCCGAACATAACTAGGAGCTTTGTTTTTATTTACAGAACAGTTTTGATTTCTTTATATTTGATATTCTCATTTTACAAACATTCTGAGGTTTGTTAACTAAAATTTGTCTATGGATTGAAATAAAGTTGACATTATTACTCCTTTTTAGTGAACCGGCATAGTATAATAATTGTGCATTTTGTGATACAAGCATGAAATTATTATCATCCTCAGTACATTACCTATATGAACATGATTTCAGGATACTGGGGCCCTTCATATAGTTCGCATGCGTGAGATTTGGGAGCGATTGGAACTTTCAGTGCTTATCGTAAAGTACCTACTAAATAAATTCATTTTTAACAAAACTATCAATTTCTGAACAAACTCCTGAAACACTTCGATTTCTATTTTGAATTTGCTACACTTATAAGAAAAGAATAAATATTCAGGGTTATCCAAGTTTGAGTAATGACGTCCGTAACAACTGTTTCTAATGAAACACACTATATACATACATTTTTGGAATCTTCATGGAGAGTTTGATTCAAAAATATATCACACATAGGGTTCGTATACAGTGCGTCTGTCAAATTCAGTAGTGGATGTATATGATAACCTCATTTTGCCTACACGAATCAGTCTGTATGTATCAATTGAATTTGAGGTGTGATATATTTTTGAATTCAGCCCCCCATGAAAATTCAAAAACTTGAATAATAGATAGGGTGTTTTATTGTCTTAAATATTCAAATGAGGAGCACCCTGTATATTTAATTTTGCCTTCTGAATGTGGTGAATTGAGATTAAAAATCAACACGTTTAGGAAATTTCTCAGAATTGCATCGTTCAGCTGAAAATTAATTCATTCAGCAGTTACGATGGCACTGACGTATTTTCTTGAACAATTTTATACTCGTGCATATTTTTGAGCATTAGAACATCGACGTTACAATTTATTTATTCTATTCCGTGGAGCACACGAAAGGGTTTCCGTAATATATTCGAAGAACATCGTGCGTACCCAGGGAGGATAGGAAAAAAAGCTTTGAGTATTTGATTTTTTTTCAACTCTCGGAGATTATTAGTTCTTGGGAATACTATCTTTGGCGAATAGAAAAATTTCGAAGCTTCGCCGTTCTACAGTCTCACTTCTAATGGAAACACCCCTGTATCTTTCGTAATTGTTGAGTTAGGATTCTAAAACTTGCAGGGGCAGAAGATATACTTAAAATACGTGATTATTAAGGTATAGGTTTCTGAAATTCGCAGGAGAAAAAGGGGGTCACTCACGTGAGATACGGGGGTACTTCCATAAAAAGTAAGGCAAAATTTAATTTTTCAGAACTGAGAATATTTCCCAGATAAAGTATGGATATCAGTGAATTGGGCGTCCTGATTTCGAATCCAAATAGTGATCTTCAACCTATCTTGCCTCCTAATATCATTTTACGGAAATGTGGATGGTTCCATGGCTGTTGGCTAGCAGCGTATATCACTGAAGATGACTTCACATGGTTATAGTTTGTTTTTTTTAGTATATATCTTCCGCTCCTGCAAATTTCAGAATCCTAACTCAACAATAACGATAGATACAGGGGTGTTTCCGTTAGAGGTGAGACATACCGTATATACAAACAAGTTTTGGTGAAGAGTTGTTCGACATATTGCGAGATTGACGACGAGGATATGCTGAATGGGCTCGTTATTTAATTGTTAAAATTATCAATTCTTTTATTAATTACTAGAAAAGCCCATTTCTCAATATCTACTATACTCGGTGTTATTTATGGTAGTAACATGGATCTTCTCCCGGTGTGATTAAATGCAAAATAATGATTCCTGTGGCGTCTTTGTGAGTTTTATATTTTTATCAGATTGAACAATTGAAAATACAACTATCTTGTTCCATGTGTTACTTTTGTATCTCGATTTGTTTCTGAGGAAACAATGAAAATTCCTTTTGACTCTAAATCTCAATAAAGGTGCTCTCAACACACCCATTATTGAGATTACCCAATAACATCAATAAGTACCTACCTATTATTCTGAAATTCTGAGATTTCGTTAGTCACCAACCAAACAGAATTTTGGCACCATAAGGAGAATATGTCATAAAAACCAATTGATAATTTCAATTTCAGCATCTTGTACTAATATATCAGAAACGATGCAAGTTAGGACATATGTTTGTATGAACTTTATTTCCTAAAATATGATAAGCAATCACCTCCTAATTTTTTTGCACTTATTCATTTACACCAATCACACCCTGTATCATAGTTTCTCCACTACTAAGTAGCACATATTTTCAAAATATAATAGTTTTTCTTATAAGGATTAGGTGATGTCAGGGCTGTATATTTTATCATGTATCAGTGGTTCGATCAGTGAAATAAACCTCCTTAGAGATGGAATGTAAACCCAATGAACACACACACGTGTAATAAACGTTTATATATAGGTATAGTAGTGGATGTTCATTAAACGTTACTCGTTGAATTTCGCAACGTTACTTTCGTAACGTGAATTTAACCAAACGTTGATTCAACTCAATAATAAACGATAATGATTCAACTCGTCTATATAGCCACCACGTGTCGTTATCGTGATTCCTCAACGTATATTCAATGCGGTTCATAGAACATCACAATAACGTCCAGTATGATATCGATCAACAACCTGAATCTTAAAGCAACCTCTTTTTTACGTTTCAGATACGTACTTTTTTTTACGTTTATTCAACGTTTCAAAATCACGTATAAAGTGTGAATCAATTATTTAATAACAACTATATTTTCAAGCAATCAATATTTCACGTTTCAATTACTACTCTGTTTTACGTTCATTAAACGTTTTGAGATTACGTGTATGACCCGTTGAATAATTTTCCAATAGCAACTATATCTTTGAGCAACCTTTATTCCCCGTTTCAATCACTACTTTCTTCGCGTTTATTGAACGTTATGAAATCACGTGAATGATCAGTTCGATGAATTATTCAATAACAACTTCATCTTTGAACAACCTATAATGTTCCAGTTTTAAATTAATAGATACTTTTTTACGTTCATTAAACATTTTGAAATTACGTGTATGATACGTTGAATGAATTATTCAATAGTAACTATATCTTTGAGAAACCGTTATTCCACGTTTCATCCACTTTTTTCATGAAATTACGTGTACGATCCGTTGAGTGAATTATTGAATAACAAATATATCTTAGAGCAACCTTGATACCCCGTTTCAATTACAACTTTCTTAACGTTTATCATAGATCTAATTACACAATGTGTAATTAGATCTATGCGTTTATTGAACGTTCTGAAAATACGTGTTCGATCCGTTGGATGAATTATTCAAAAGTATTCGTATTGAATCAACCTGACCTATCGGCAGTCCGCCACCGCCACTTGCCAGTATGCTCACAGTTTGTCTGACGCCATCACGGTTAACACTAACTTCATTGTGATTCTTCAGAGGTTATGTGTGGATGTGAAAAGATGAGATTGGTAAGTACCCACTTTATTATTGAATTCTACCTGTTTATTGTGCAAATTTAGAATATTTCCAATGGTCATCCCTTGAAGACGATTGCAGAGATGCTCAATTTACAGCAAAATGAATACCTTCACCTACTAAAAACTAAACCTACTTATTCGATTCTGTCACGTCGGAAGGTTCACAAACTCTCATAATAATATACGGTAGGTACTTAGTCCAAATTGCACAAATTTATATTATGTAGTTATTATTATATTTCATATTCATAAATTCTCGGTCAAGAAAAATAACATTATCGGAGTCTCTAATAACGGTGATAAAACGTGTATAGAAGGTAAATTAAACACATATTGAATGTGCTGATGGAATAAAGGTTGGAAAATGGTTGAAAAACGGTACTCAATATTCTGTAACATTGATAGGAATGATGAGAATAGACTGATATACATACAGACATTCGATAAAAAAATATTATTGATTTGCCAGAATTTGTTTCGACCACAAATGAGCCGAAATTTCAGATCACAAAATTGAAGTCAATTGCTAGCAATTCTCCAGGGGAACACACATGGAGGATTTTGAGAACCAATGAGCTAGTTCGTCTTAACAAATAAAAAGGCAAAGGAAAAGTGGCTGTACTCAAGGACACAAAGGTGATTCAACAAATTTATGGTATGTAAATTTCTATTTTCGTTTTTCATAATATTCATAATGAATAATTTTTGCAGTTGCTGTCTAAAAGAACTTTGGAGCAGAAACTGATGTCCATATTGCAGATGCAACCAAGGACTGGTTGAAGTTTACGAAGAAACAGATGAATGACGCCATCAAGTCTCGAGTCGAAAACAAAATAGTAATACCTATATGATTGAGATTTCATTGATATCTATATAGGATGACTATACACATTTTCAATCTTGTATTTGTATTTTCGTTATTTTTATTATTATTTATTGATTTGCAATAATAATAAAAATTGATCCATAGTAAGCATGTCTTAGAAACGTTTTAGTTACGTTTAAAATTGGTAGTAATATTGATTCGACGATAAGACGAATCATCGTTGATTCAATCTAGAAGATCAACGTTACTTGAATTCTGAAATGTCACGTTTAATGTTAGTGTTGACATCAACGTTCAGAATTCGTATCTCAGCAACGTTACTTTGAAACCAAGTTTGAAACCAAAATACATCGTTATATTGAAATCAGTTGAAAACGTATATAAAACGTTTAGATACTATTGATTTGTATGGTTACGTCGGAACTGAAATAAAACGGTATAATTCAGTAGAATTCACATTACGTGTGCTACGTGTGCAACGTCTTAGTTACGATGAATCAACGTGAAGAGGTAACGTTACTGTTAAACCAGAATAAAACGTATTGCCTAACGACATTTTGCCGTTTTTTCAACGATGAATAATAGAGGCGTTAATTGAAGAATTCAACGTTTTTTCCACATAGCTGTGTTTATTGGCAAGTACCCCAATAACTTAGAATCAAGTTCATATTATGTTAGTACAAGAGCAATGATGAAAATTGCATGCATGCTTGTATCACAATATGCACAATTATTGTTATGATTTTTCCTACTAGGCCGCTTCACTATTTGTTTCACTGTTTTCGTGTTTTGAATGCCATTTCGAGTGTATTTGAAATTGATACAAATACTGAACTGGTGAAACTAGTATAAATTGCTCTCAGTGTGTTGATTTATAATAATAGTATAAATTGATTGATAATTAGGGATGGTATTGAAGCGACATAGTAGAACAAATCATAACAATTATTGTGCATTTTGTGATACAAGCATGCAATTTTCACCATTGTTCTAACATAATATGAACTTCATTGGGCACTTCACATTCCATCTCTAAGGAGGTTCATCTCATTGATCGAGCCACTATAATTCATAATAAAATTTACACTCCTGACATCACCTAATCCTTATGAGATGAACTATAAGTATTATACAGGGTGTAACTTGAATGATGTCATTAATTTCAGGGGGTGATTCCTCGTCATATTTCATGAAAACAAGTTCATATAAACGTGTGTCCTACCTTGCTTTGTTTCCGAGTAACCAGGTGTCAAATAGTTTTTTTTGTAATCTGATTTCATGACAAGAAGCATCGTATTACAAAAATATTAAACACACACGGAGTTGAATCAAAATCGGCGAAAAGAATTCTGAGTAATTCATGAAAAACCGATTTTTCATCAAACTTTAGACACCCCGTTACTCGGAAACGGAGCAAGTTAGGACACACGTTTACATGAACTTTTTTTTCATTAAATATGACAAGGAATCACCACCTGAAATTAATGACATCATTCAAGTTACACCCTGTTTAATGGAAAATATATGCTACTTAGTCCACGGTTACCAGCCGAGTAGTGCTTCGGATGACACTTAAAAAGCTAAGGTCCCCGTCTTCTTAACTCACACAAGTCTCTGACTTTCGAGGGTTGCTTTGCAACTAAGCTGGCGGTTAAAAACACTTTTAAACACTTTTTAGTAGTGAAGCAACTAAAATACAGGGTTTGATTGGTGTGAATGAATAAGTGCAAAAAAATGAGTTGTCATATTTTAGGAAATGGAGTTCATATAAACATGCATGCGTCCTAACTTCTTCGTTTCTGAGACATAAGTATACAGGATGATTAAATTGGAAGTATCAATTGGTTTTTATGACATCTTCCTTATGGATCCAATATTCAGTTTTGTTGTTGCCTAACAAAATCTCAAAATTTCAGAATAATACTTATTGAGGCAATTACGGGTGTGTTAATAGCACCTTAATCGAGATTTAGAGTCAAATGTTTTATTGTGTATTGTGTATTTCCAATTGTTCGATCAAACTGCCATATCTTTTCAGAAAAGGAATGGATTTTCAATCGAAATGCAGTGCTTGGATGTACAGTTGTGTGCATAAACTAGTCGTACAAGCAGGTTTGTATGGTGTAAAACCTGCCCATGATTTTCCTGATTTCATTTAAAAGTAGTACACGTAGGTACACGTTTGGGCGTTACTGACAAAAATAGTTTGAATTTTTTGACACTACCTACTCGTCAATAAAGTCGATAAGGAGATTAATCAAGATTGATAAGCCTGACTCACAATAGCCTATAACTGCTGTACGACTTGTTTATGCACACAACTGTATCTATTATATGAATGAAATGCTACGCCACTGTTTTGATTTCAATGAAAAATATGTCTGCACTCATTCAATGGAACGATTAAAAAAATCATCATTCTATCTAAAGAAGAGTTGAGAGATATACTCGTACCTCATGTTTTTCCCAAACTGTTTTGAGGCATGACAATGAGTCATGTCTTTGTTTAGAGATTCCATCCTACATTTGCATAATCAAGGGATGACAAAACACTTATGCAACCAATCGTGAACATTCTCGCAGTCTCGGGTCATACCTACTACACTGTATCCTTGTACTCGGATTACTTCAATGATTCAATTGAACTAATATCATCGCTGTCAGTTTGGTTACGGTTAAAATTTTTTGGGGAATGGAGAACAACATTCGTTAAAGCCTAGAATCAGTACCTACTTGCATTTATTCAAGCACATTACATCTAGCTAGATGCAAATATCTTGTTGTATTATTTCGACATTAAGCGGCGAAACTATGCAACACGCCTTACGTTCAGAATGTATCGGAAGGCTCGAAGAATGAATTTGTTCCACATAAACTTGTTAAAAAAATAATCATCCCTAATATAACTATTCAATCCTTCAAATTCTGTAAGACATTCATTTCTATCACTTTTGAACATTTTTATATGACGTCTCAATAATGGAATGTGGCCGAGACGAAATGTGGCTGAGACGAAATGAGGCTGGAACGAGATGTGGCTGAGACGAAATGTGGCTAAGACGAAATGTGGCTGAGACGAAATGAGGCTGAAACGAGATGTGGCTGAGACGAAATGTGGCCGAGACGAAATGAGGCTGAAACGAGATGTGGCTGAGACGAAATGTGGCTAAGACAAAATGTGGCTAAGAAAAAATGTGGCTGAGACGAAATGTGGCTGAGACGAAATGTGGCTGAGACAAAATGTGGCTGGAACGAAATGGACACGAAATGTGGCTGAGACGAAATGTGGCTAAGACGAGATGTGGCTGAGAGGAATATGCTTAATTTATTCGATTCTGTTAAACTGAAAATTCGGATGTCATGTGGCAACAGCGCATCATTCGAGTATGTTCGGATTCTGTGGGCCAGACGAAATGTGGCTCAGATGAGATGTGGCTGAAACGAGATGTGGCTGAGACGAAATGTGGCCGAAACGAGTTGTGGCTGAGAAGAGATGCTCCCTTTTGATTGAGATATTCCAAGAAGAAGTTCGGAATTTCGCCTTCTTTCTCCCATTGTGTTGGGAGCATTTGAAGCTAATTGCTCTTATTTTGTCATTGGACAATTTATATACTCATGATGAACTTCGATGGCACGTTTTTATATAGAAAATTCAACAGGAAATATGATTTTTATGACGAGTTTTTCATATTCAGTGAACAAGCATTCCAGATGACGACCATTTAATCAAAAGTCAATCAAAATACGAGATGTCAAATGTCAATAGATTGCTTTCAAATGACATTACACACGCCATTTTTTTGAATGATATTCTTCCTTCTTCTCACTAAATATGGATTAATCTCAGGAAAATCATATTTATAGTTGAATTATATATAAATTGTCCAATATAATGAAAAAAGAAGGGAAATTTGTTCTGAATTCCATCCAGAAGACAGGTGAAAAAGAAGGTGAAATTTGGAACTTTTCAGTAAAATATCTTCATGATGAATATCATGATGAATATCATGATGAATGCAGTTTTACCTTTTTAAGTAGAGTGTTTGTAGTTCATGTTAATATGATAGTTGCAATTTGATCATTGGAATGAATTCTGCATTCATTGACACGGGGCAAATGACCGTTTTCAGAAAGGAATTTGAGAATGAGAATTGAAAATGCCCGTTTATTATGAACATTCAGGAAAATTTTCTCGAATTCAGAGATGATTTTGTTGACTATAATATACGAATACAAAACTAACTGCACAATCAAAGCTTCTTTATTTTTCCTCTACTTATACTTTTTATGAGAGAGTAATTGTCTTTTATTATCAATTCATCATTGAAAATTAAGCTCTGTTTACTACTGAACTTAGATCGAGTAAAATCCGCGCGGTGAATTGCATTTATTCTCGTTGAGCAGGTGGAGCTTCAATATTCGTCTGTGTGACGAGCGCATGAAAATTCAATTGTTTGAAGATATACTGCTGATGTATTTGATTTTGCTCGCCAATTATGGTTACTCTTTTTTGAAGCACCTTGATCATTTGTTGCTATTGGAAACTTTTACTCGGATATCTGTCGGTATCTTCACGGAGACGTGAGACTCTTCGTGAATGAACAAACCATTCTCATGATTCTTGGAGGAAACAGTAATTTTAGGTAATAAAAAAGCAGCTTCTTATAGTAACAATCATATAATATATTCAAGAACTTGATATTTGTGATTACAAATAATATGTAGGGTTCCTATAAATGACTTTTCCACTCATCACATATTCTGACCAATCACAAACCAGAGACAACGTGTGCAAAACACATTAGCTGTCTTTCAATTCTGATTGGTTTATCAGCGTCGATGTTTTAAACGCTCTAACCATGGATAGCGATGCGAAGTCTGGATGTGACCATGGATAGCAAAGCAAAGTATGTCAGTTTGGCATAGGATGATTTTGGTTGTCAGTCAGAATTAATCACTCATCCATGATAAATGCTTGTTATCCTTCTTGAACGCGAAAACGATCCACCCGAGTTTTCTCCGTTGTATTGCAATTAATGAAAATATTAGTGAGACAGATCCATTTCAATTTGGCAGAGGACACATTTTTCTGCAATTGGACAGACCACTGAGGGATGAAATACATGCAAACCTCTGGTGGAGTCTTGACGCATTAGTCCCAAACTTGAGCTATCTTTCTCTGATACCTTGTCATTCAGCAGCGTCGCAGTGTGATTGATCAGCTCAATGACAATGAGCGTGTTGAGACCAATACGTCACACCAGCTACACCAATGAATTGACACGATTTCGGATGAGGCAGGAAGTGTGGTGTTTTGAAAAAAAATCTCATTCCCTTGTCTTATTCTGCTATATGAACGGGAAAATTCGAGAAAATTATATCAAATACTAGTTTCATAAAGCTCACGATGACGTTGCTTTGAAAAAACTGTGGTCCCCCTCATCATCATATTCCAAAGTTCAAACCTTCAACTGTGACTAGCACACCCTGTATTTCAATTGCATTTCCAGATTCTCTTTGGAGAGCTGATTTCATGAAAGTATCAATCACACCTGGAGTCAAGCTGATTTTTCCAATTTCAGGATTTTAAATGTCGGAACTATTGATTATTGATTAACGGCTCACATATTTCTATCTCAGTTTTTGATTCACTATCTACTGATATTCAATTGAAACATTCACGAGGTGATCAGAACTATATGGATCTTGAACCACCCTGTATTTGTTCCAATTGAATCAAAAGTACGCATAGGAACATGTGAGCCGTTTTGACCGATAATGAAAAGTTTTGACACAAAAAAATCCTGAAGTTGAAAAATTTTGATTTGAACTGAACACATTAACATCAGACACCACTCCAACAAAGAAAAGATCGAAAATAATGAGTTTGATGGGTACTTTTTGTCCTCCACAAAGATGATTGCGAATGCACTTACCAAGGCTACATCTAGTGTCAAATTGAAAGCATTTGTTGAAGATGTAGGACTGAAGGACTGTAATGTTAGGTAACTTGTTTCTCGTTGATGGTGTCTGATTAATTAAACATCAATTATTGAGGGGGCGTGAGGTATTTCAATTAATGTTCTATAGTATTCACATTCATTGCATGTGGCAACACTGTTTATATACGTTTGTCGATTTTCATATCTCTGAGTTGATGATGAGTATTGTTCGTTCGTTTATGTGAGTAACCACATATAGTTCTTTCAAGTATAGTCCTTTATGTAACCTGGTTTTTATCTGCAACCTTCACCACCACAATACTCATGCCCACAGTTCAAACCCCTTATAACATTATTTTTAGTTGAACTTGAAACAATGAACAATCTTATGAACAATTACATGACATTGAAAGAAAATATAGAAACTTTAATCATTTTTGTTCATAATATCTATAATGAAAGAACATTTATTTACATTTTGCATGTTGATTGCATAGTTGGCCAGTTCCATTAACTGGTCATGATCCACCAATTAATTAAACCGGCCAGCAATGCAATCATCATGCAGAATGTAAATAAATGTTCTTTCATTATACGGCTTGATAAACACTGATTCAGCTTAGTATGGCAGTTGATGATATAGCTTGATGAAGGTTGATTCAACTTAGAATGGCAGTTTATGTTGCTTGATAAAGGTTGACTAAATACATCAAAAGAGCATACCAGTGAGTTTTTCGAGAAGCTTTACTGTTCCGCGATTATTATGGAACAAACAAATTCATCCGCACGGGTGCGGAGAAGCTATACTTCACGCACGCAACTGAATGCAGAAAAGTATTCTTTTGCGCACGCTCATAGAAAATAAATTCATCAGCAGATTTTCTAGAATCGTATTATTCTCGTTGAGCAGGTGAAGCTTCAATATTCGTCTGTGTGACGAACGCATGAAAATTCAATTGTTTGAAGATTTGTATTGTGCAAAAATATACTGCTGATGTATTTGATTTTGCTCGCCAATTATGGTAACTCCTTTTTGAAGCACCTTGATCATTTTTTGCTATTGGAAACTTTTACTCAGATATCTGTCGGTATCTTCACGGAGACGTGAGACTCTTCGTGAATGAACAAACCATTCTCATGATTCTTGGAGGAAACAGTAATTTTAGGTAATAAAAAAGCAGCTTCTCATAGTAACAATCATATAATATATTCAAGAACTTGATATTTGTGATTACAAATAATATGAAGGGTTTCTATAAATGACTTTTCCACTCATCACATATTCTGACCAATCACAAACCAGAAACAACGTGTGCAAAACACATTAGCTGTCTTTCAATTCTGATTGATTCATCAGCGTCGATGTTTTAAACGCTCTAACCATGGATAGCGATGCGAAGTCTGGATGTGACCATGGATAGCAAAGCAAAGTATGTCAGTTTGGCATAAGATGATTTTGGTTGTCAGCCAGAATTGATCACTCATCCATGATAAATGCTTTTTATCCTTCTTGAACGCGAAAACGATCCACCCGAGTTTTCTCCGTTGTATTGCGAATAATGAAAATATTAGTGAGACAGATCCATTTCAATTTGGCAGAGGACACATTTTTCTGCAATTGGACAGACCACTGAGGAATGAAATACATGCAAACCTCTGGTGGAGTCTTGACGCATTAGTCCCAAACTTTCGCTATCTTTCTCTGATACCTTGTCATTCAGCAGCGTGTTGAGACCAATACGTCACACCAGCTACACCAATGAATTGACACGATTTCGGATGACGCAGGAAGTGTGGTGTTTTGAAAAAAAATCTCATTCCCTTGTCTTATTCTGCTATATGAATGGGAAAATTCGAAAAAATTATATCAAATACTAGTTTCATAAAGCTCACGATGACGTTGCTTTGAAAAATCTGTGGTCCTCCTCATCATCATATTCCAAAGTTCAAACCTTCAACTGTGACTAGCACACCCTGTATTTCAATTGCATTTCCAGATTCTCTTTGGAGAGCTGATTCCATGAAAGTATCAATCACACCTGGAGTCAAGCTGATTTTTCCAATTTCAGGATTTTAAATGTCGGAACTATTGATTATTGATTAACGGCGGCTCACATATTTCTATCTCAGTTTTTGATTCACTTTCTACTGATATTCAATTGAAACATTTACGAGGTGATCAGAACTATAATTATGGATCTTGAACCACCCTGTATTTGTTCCAATTGAATCAAAAGTACGCAAAGGGACATGTGAGCCGTTTTGACCGATAATGAAAAGTTTTGACACAAAAAAATCCTGAAGTTGAAAAATTTTGATTTTGCAGAGCTTCTCCCCAGGTAGCTAGACTGACGAATGTGACGTCTATAGGACCGCTATCTAAGGTCTTTTTTGGTCTCATACGTCTTTTGACCAAATTATGACGTCATGCGGACGTCATTAATGTGACGTCTCATGGACAGCCACTGTTTGACGTCGTATAGACGTCAATCTATGGTCTTCATATTTTTTTGGGTATTATTATCATTATCATCATCATTATCATTATCATTATTATTATTTTTTTTTTTTTTGAGTTTATATGATTCCAGTCACGACCCTGCGGCCTCCGACGTCACGCAGAGTCGTGCTGAATAAAATCCAGTGACTACTCCTCACAGCCTGTGAGGTGAGTAATCACTGGGACCAAGTACCGTGTGCCCTGAGTAGACGCAATGATCCTAGTATGACGGCCTTCTGCATTCCACCAGCCAGGATGTGTGCCTTACCACGGCACGCTGGGATTTTCTGGATCTCCGAGAGCAGCGTGTGTCGTGTGCCTCCTAGGGAGCCGATTATCAGGATGACCAATTCCACAGAATGGTCTGGATAGAGCCGGCGGAGTTCGAAGACAAGATCTCGATATTTAGTCCGTTTTTCCTCCTCCTTCAAAACGATGTTCGGTTCGGCTGGCGCCGAAAACTCGATCACGAACATCGCTTTGGTTTGATGGTCGAGGAGGACTACATCAGGCTTGTTAGCTTGTATCTGCCTGAGGGTGGGGAATGAAAAGTTCCAATAAATTCGGCACCTCTCATTCTCCACATTATTACTATTACTATTATTATCATTATTATTATTATTATTATTATTATTATTATTATTATTATTATCATTATTATTATTATTATTATTATTATTTAAGTTCATGTAATTCCAGTCACGACCCTGCGGCCTCCGACGTCACGCGGAGTCGTGCTGGATAAAATCCAGTGACTACTTCTCACAGCCTGTGAGGTGAGTAATCACTGGGACCAAGTACCGTGTGCCCTGAGTAGACGCAATGATCCCAGTATGACGGCCTTCTGCATACCACCAGCCAGGATGTGTGCCTTATCACGGCACGCTGGGATTTTCTGGATCTCCGAGAGCAGCGTGTGTCGTGTGCCTCCTAGGGAGCCGATTATCAGGATGACCAATTCCACAGAATGGTCTGGATAGAGCCGGCGGAGTTCGAAGAGAAGATCTCGATATTTCTTCTCTTCGAGATCTTATTATTATTATTATTATTATTATTATTATTATTATAATTATTATTATTATTATTATTATTATTATTATCATGTATGTATAGGAAAACGAAGTTATAAAATAAATTAATTAATTTATCTAAATAACTGTATAAATGTATGATAAAAATGTATTTTATTCCATAGGCTTTCCTTGATTTTCAATGTTTAAATTTAGCGCCAAAGACAATTCTCACTTACCGACCAGATGGCCAATGGCGATCAAGTAATTACGCGAAGAGATTGTGTATGCGACTCGCGACCATCTCGCGACTGCCGTTAGTGGCGTTAGTGCCTTCAGCGGTCCGTTCTGTGGATCAGCGTCAAGCTTGCATCGTGCATTAGTAGAGGTTCAATCGGTTTTTCGCGGCATTTTAATGATTGAATATAGCGACCCATTACACATTTCAAAGGGGTCCCTAACATTCATGAATCCACTTGTTGGACATCCCAGATACGCGTCATTCACCCCCTGCCCCCACTTTAGGGGTGAAATTTTCAAATACCTGTATCTCCGTTATTAATCATGTTACGGAGATGAAAAAAAAATCAAAATACTTGGAAAGGAATTGCCTACAAAAACCTTATCCATGGTCTCTATCAATTTCTCTATATTTGTTGAGATATTTGGAAAATATGGAAAAAAAAACATATATTCTGCATTTAATTTTTCTTATAACTCGAAAAATAGAGGATTTTCAATAAAACTTCCTCAATAATAAAAGATTCAATATACTTTCGGCTATAATTTGGTATATTCATATCGATATTCCTGAATAACCTCAATAGAAAAAATGGATTTTAAATTATAGTGGTATGTCAGTGGTGCACTACAGGTCAACATTTGAAATGATATATTTTCCCTAGGACATGCAGATATCATAGTGGTTACATTTTCGACAAAAATAATTCGAAGAGAATATTTTTTTTTTGTTATTAAAAGGAACCAATGTGTACTCTGGATTTCAAGGTGTAAATCAAGAAAAGTTCACGAAGATACACCACTTGAAAAATCGTTTCATTACATCTGGTATAGCTTCCATGGTTTCGGAGGACGATAATGAACCATTGAAAACCCATAGAACTGTTGAATCTGAATATTTTCTGAGGATTACGGCAGCTCGATACAATGTTTTTAGGTCTTCACTCATATAGAAGTTATTATCTCTGACATCTGTATGGCACAAGTTTTGAGATTCAGAACGTATTTTAGGACTGAAAAAATATACGTCATCCTGAAATTCATCTATAATACAGTTTTTCAGATATTTTCTGGTTTTTCTGATTTGTTCAGGTAGGTCATTGCTTGTGCAAATTCCGTTATAAAGATTTTCTACTTCCTCCATATTGGTTATTGATCCAGAAAATAAAGTTATTCTCAATCTACTGAGCAACTCTACACCTGAGGCAACTAATTCATCATAAAATTCATGACAAGATTTATTTTCCTGTTTTCTAAGGACATTTACAACATTTGTTGTCCAGCACGATGAATGATATTTAATATCATAAGCGTGTGCATCATTCTCAGAAATGAATTTCGACAATTTTATTTTGAGTTCTTCTCTATTTCCTAAGAGAGCAGCATCACGCATTCTTTTGCCAGCATCATCGGTCATAACAGTAGACAAATTCGATTTCTTGGTAGCATACTTCTCACAAAAGAAACAAGCATTTCTATCTCTTTTAGAGATTTTTGATCTCAATATGATGTTGGTTTCCCTGCTGGAGCTTGATTCAGTGGATAACAGTTTTTGTATTCGTGTCATTTCTTTTTTATGGGTAATTTTACTGTAACACGTTCTATGCCAAGTTGTCGAGTTATCTTCCAAATTTTGTGCAGTAATGGGCGTGTACACCTTAGTAGAACTTTCAACTCAAACAATGTTCATAATGATCCTTCTATACATAAATGATGATTGAAGACATAATTCGATCGAAAAATCAACTGGAATGTTTTATTTTTGGACATAAATGATAATACCTTCTGAAAACAGACCCTCTTATGACGTAGAAACCTCATCTCGCCATAGTTGAAATAAAATACCAAACGCCCGACGGAGACTGAGGCAACTGATATATCAATTCTTTCAACTGTGTTCTCGGGGTAATTCACTCTGTCAGAAATCATGTATCATTCATCTTTGTCTGGAATAGTCTTGTTTCACTATTAGGGTTTTGACGTCACATCATCGCCTCGTTTTCAGAGGTCCGAAAAATGGGGGATTTCAATAATTTTTTTATAAAACGTAGGGAGCTCACAGCAAGAAACGGTTTGCGGTGGTGCGAAATAGTCTGATATACCTACTATGAATCATCTGATTGAATTCATGTTCTGACAAGACTGTCGTTCCAACCATCATAGTTTATAATTTTAAGTTATGCTCCTTAGGTGTACCAATGTCTATTAAAACTATTTTTTTCATTTAATCCGATTTATGAATGTCAATATATATATATCAAATTATAGCTGAAAGTATGATGAATCATTATTTATAGGTGTATTTTTACTGAGAATTCTTCAATTTTCGAGTTATTTGAAATAAATGAGATGTCAAACATATTTTTTCACGATTCTTTCAAGATATCTCTGTAAAAATACAGAAATCGCTACAAACCATTCCATAAGTTTTTATAGGCAATTTATTTCCAAGTATTTTGATATTTCTTCCACTTTTGTAACTTCATTAATAACGCAGATATTGGCGTTTGAAAATTTCACCTTTGAAGGGGGTGCAGGGGGCGGATGACGCGTATCTGAGATGTCCAACAAGTGGATTCATATTGTCAAGGGACTCCTTTCCGAGATGTGATAAGTCGCTACATTCAATCATCCAAATCCCGCGAACCTTCAAAATCGACCGATTGAACCTCAACTACATGGTGCGTTCCCGTTCATGTTCATTGCCCATCGTCCATGTTCGAATGGGTGTTGTTTGTGAACGGCGTCTGTGCCATTGGATTTGTTAAGAATATTAAAATATTGAGTGTTTGAGTGGTATTTCTATGCAGTCTGTTTTTCACGTGAAAGTATTCAGGATGTATTGTGTAATACAATTTGATGACAGTGGAAGCAACAGTGTAGTAGCTGTTGTTCACGAAACTTGGCTGACGCCGTTGAAAAAGGAAGTGTTTTGGCCGCCATTTAAAGACAGCAAAACATACAAAAGAGCTCTCTGTGAAGGGGAGCCATCGACGCTGAAATTTTCAACTATATGTAATACCTTACATTACTATCTTGTTAATAAAATCTTCATTCGTAGCAAATTTATTTTATAGCACAAATGATTATCTTCCTCACCAGATTATAACCATTAACCTCAAAATTTTATGAAAAAAAACAGACGTCTTATTGACGTCGGAAATTGGTCAGTAGTGTCAGTTTAAGGTCCAATTTGAAAACACATACTGACGTCTAAAAGGCTTTGAAATATGACGTCATTTGGATGTGTCTTACTTACGTCATTTGGACGTCGCATTTGTTGAAATAAAGACGTCTTTTGGCCAAATGTCATGCCGTCAATTAGTCGTCATGTGCTACCTGGGTCAGGAAGAATATGGAAATGGAATAAAATAGAGGGTATTCTTTTTGTAAATCGAAAGTTGATGACCGTTACGCTTCATGTTTTCAACTGGAATATAACAATTGCATGGAAATGCGTCCCGTGCCAAGTTGAATTTGACCTGTCCGAACGGTTTCTCATTATTTGCAACACAATGGCGAAAACTTGGGTGGATCGTCTTCGATAGGACTCTCGGAACATGGTTTACCAACCTTTCCATCGAAATTTGAAAGCGATAGCTTTTGTTTCAATGGAAAAAATCCAATAACGGAAATTTAGTAATAATCACCTTATAGTCTGGTTGCCGATAAATGATTGATATAAAATATAGGAGGTACTTTAATGAAATTGATCATCATTACATTCACAGTTCAATTTTTGAGTGAAAGTTTCCTATTTCCTGGTCAAACTGCACAAAATTGCATGAATAAAATAATTGGCATAGTAAGTTAGGTTCCTGTACCAATGATTTTGGATATAACATCATAGAGTGTTTTGAAAATATTCACGAAAAACCTCCATCCATGATTGTGGTTGCAAGTGAGTTGATTGGATTTTTTGAGTGAATTCTCAACTCAAACTAAATATTCCATCAAGTTCTCATAACAATAAGAATGTTTATAACAAATTTGATTGAATCGGTTCATAAATTACCATTTTACACACACCAGTCAAGTAGGGTGAAATTTCAACCCAATAGGGCGTGGACCAAAATTGACTCATTATTGCGTGGACATTGGGTGTATTGTTTTTTTCAGTGTAACTCCTTAAAGGAGCCATTTGTAGATTCATGTTTATATGGACTTTGTTTTCTATTCTTTCTCCTAGAGTTGAAATACTTCCTTGTTATTTTGATACACCTTGTGAGTATATCAATTCTAGAAGTTAGACTCTTTAAACTGCAAATAACCTGTGAACGTGATCTATAGAAATACAAATACGTTGCTGTCAATCATTTGTAGAAACCCTGTGATGGACAAATGTAGATTTTCAAATCTCAATCATTTATTCAGCGTAAATAAAATGGTTCCCCTTGTCAAAGAATATGTTTGTAGAAATGCCTAACCTAAGAAACTTCAACTTAATGTTAAACTATCATATCATACTATATTAAGTATTAACAAGTTTCAATTACTTTAAGACACTCAGGAATGCTCAGTATATGGTTTACTATTCCTACAATCTATAAAAGTGATTAACTGTATAATCTGGAACAATATGACTATAATCTCGAAGAAGAAAAAACTCGATCTTGAAATAGACAAGCACGACAATGATTTATAGGCTGCTGACCCTACACAAGAAGTTCGCATAAATTCATATTTCCAGAAAATGTCCTGCATGATGTAAGGCTATTTCTCAATAGTTTAAAACCAAATTTGCAGCTTCGAAAGACCTATGCTAGGAGTTTGGTGCTCTAAAAACTGCAAAATTTGTCGAGTAATTCCGGGTTTTAGTCCAGAAGTCTTGTGAGAGAGCTTTCCAAAGAAGACCCCAATCAAATCATCAATGGAGCTGGTTGAATTTCCTACAATTTGAGTATAATTCTATTGCTTCAATTCTCATACGGCGCAAGATAGAGGACTTCGAAAATTAGCATTCTTCACAAAAGTTGAAAATCGCTGTTTTGAGCAAAATAACTGATTTACGACTCATTCCACGAGGAAAGCTATAATATGAAATGTTGTGGTATATATTCATAAAGATTATATTCAAGTTCCTAACAAAGCGTATAGACCCAATAGCAAAATTGATAACTTCGAATAAACACTGCAGACAATATTTTTCATCATTTTTCGAGAAATGGAGCCTGACAATTATAGGTTTGCCTACACCTACCTATACAGTTACATAATTAACCCGTGATGATGGTCGTAGCACCGAAACCGGTGAGAAATTGTTGATTGTTGTCACGTTCATGAAGTGAAATCGACTGACTTTGTGTTTCTTGTGATTTTTCTTTGGAACTACTGGGACCACTTTGAGACATAGATGATTTTCATGATTTACATTATTAACCATTTCGTTTTTGAAGCAAGGGTAGGTGAACACAATATGATCTCCACAACCTTTTATTATCGAAAAATTATTCCGAGGACATGTTTCGGACAGTCATGTGTTCATCATCAGCCTACTATCTCTTCAAACTGAAGATCCTATAATGAAAATAATACCTTTTTTCTGTGACGGAAAAAAAGTTTGGCATTTTATCTCTGTTGGCAGGTTATAAAATGTCACTTTTAAAAAATTACTCTTTTCTCGTGGGAAAAAAGTGAGTACTTTCTTTCCGGATATATATCACATACATATACACTGTTGATGGCTTTTGTTGTGCCAAAGTTGAAAGTCAATAATACCGTCTCCGAGAAAGAACTGCAAGTCCTTTCATCTTCCATTCGACTTCGCGGTTTCATATATTACTAAACAACAACTAAATTCGCAATTTTTGGAAATCAAACCACAGAATAAGACTGACAGAAGTTACATCAGATATTTGATTACTTCAAAAGAATGATAAAGATGCCTACAACGCAGGTGTCCCTACTATTAAAAACTCAAAATTTCACGTCGATAATTTTCAGATTTCAGAATAATGTAATATCTTCTCAATATTGATTCGTCTTCTCTTCTGTCACAGAAAAAAGTGATGTATTATACACAGGAAAAATATTAGATTTTAGGTCACGGTTTTTCGTCACACACAACCTGGAGCTAAAATCTACTCCTTTTTGCCCTTGTATAATGAATATCTATTGTTTTGTGAGCATTATAGGTGAATGTTGAACACATGACTGTCCGTAATGAGTTTCCCGAATTATCTTTCGGGTATTATACGTTGTGGAGATGATTTTGTGTTTTCTTACCCTCTCATTATCACAACCCACTTAGCACTTGAGGAGAAGTATGGACTTCTACATGAAATTAACATTCCGGTTTTGACAGAGAACTCTGATGAAAGCACCTCTGAATGAAATGCTTTCGAATGATTAAAACAAACGTCGTCCAATCGACTTCCTCTTCTCTGGATCTGGTGGGATTGAAACCCATCGAACCATAGAAAAAGCATCAGACTCCACCATCATAAGAACAGCTTTCGAAAAGAGTTCAATTGAAAAGCATTCCATATTTGGAGTGGATGTTGATCTGCTCGATCTCATCAGTGGCTCAGGCTTCTCCGTCAACAACATGTTCTTCAGAAAAAGTGGCAGGGTCGTCTGTGGTCGCCCACAATATTACACCAAGTTGTTCAACCACTGAAAAGTTTCCTATGCCCTACGATTGGAGTTGTTCCTGCACTAGTTAAACGGTTGCGACACTACCTCTGTCCGTTTCTGGCGAGCGAAGAACATAATGTTCAGTGTCTGGGAGAGAAATATTGCCTCGGTGGACGTGGGATCCAGCCTGGAGCTATCCACCAAGAGATTACCTCCATACTGGCTCAAACTGCTATGTTGATCTCTACGAAAGGGGTGGATAATTCACCACTCCCAGCTCATCAAACAGAGTAGGAATGAATCTGATTCAGAAATATATCAGGTATTCAGCTGTAGAAATGAAAGAAGAAAATGATGGACCAATTGAATGTAATGAGTATTATGGGAGGTCTTAACCAATGGGCTTATATCACAAAGAAATGTCATTTCATAATTCGATAGAACCCACCCAAACTAGCTCACCACCGCAAACCATTTCTTGCTGTGAGCTCCCTACGTTTTATAAAAAATTATTGAAATCCCCGATTTTTCGGACCTCTGAAAACGAGGCGATGATGTGACGTCAAAACCCCAATACTGAAACAAGACTATTCCAGACAGAGATGAATGATACATGATTTCTGACAGAGTGAATTAGCGCGAGATCACAGTTGAAAGAATTAATATATCAGTTGCCTCAGTCTCCGTCGGGCATTTGGTATTTTCTTTCAACTATGGCGAGATGAGGTTTCTACGTTATGAGAGGGTCCGTTTTCAGAAGCTACTATTATTTATGCCCAAAAATTGAATAATCCCAGTCAATTTTTCGATCGAAATATGTCGTCAATCATTATTTATGTATAAAAGGATCATTATAAACATGGTTTGAGTTGGAAGTGCTACTAAGGTGTACACGCCCATTTGATAACCATGTGTCAGATTATCAGAGCATTCCATGACAAAAAAACATGCTTTACGCCGATCATATACTGGCTCATTTACGTATATGTAACGAACTCATAATATATTCTTGCAAGTCAATATGGTTGCGGGAAGGATAATCTGAAATTGAAGAGAGATGAAACAATCTCACTTCTGACCAAATATGAAGAAGAAAATGGAGTCAAAAAGTAGAAGTGCCTCGATGAAATATCCATTGGTGACAAATGATAGACATATATCATAACAAAACGAGAAAGACTCAGATGTCAAGTATGTGGCAACAAAACAACAAAAGCTTTTGAAACCTACAAAGTTCCATTGCATGACAAATGTTTCTCAGACTACCATACTCAGCGATGATGAAACTGTGTGTTCTCTAATGATGTCTCTTGTTTAATTTCGAATAAAGAAAAATGTATAGGTAAAAACCCTATTTTGTTTTCAGACGTTTTCGTCAAGATCAATGGGTCGATAACGAGCCAGTTCAAATTTTCAGATTATATTTTTGTATCACGTTTCCTCTCATTGGCATCAATCAAATTTGTTGTGCTTCGATTCAAAACTCAATACCTACTTCTTCACAATATAGGGCATTGATGGGTTTCGAGCATGATTTAGATATATGAATATGAATATGTTTTTTCATCGGAAACACATAATCTATCGTGAAGATGTACATTGGTTCTTTTCTTCCTCTTCCTTGTAATATGTTGGTGCTGCAAATTTGATACTCAGGTTCCATCTATCGGAAAATGAAATTTTTGGATATAATGTGTTCCCATGCACAGATAACAGTGGTGATATTGGGCCTGAATATGACCTTCAATCAAAGCTATGAAATTTCACTACAGCTATATCACTCATAACTTTTCTCTCATGGGATAAATATCAGAGCCGATTCTCAGCTCAGAAGAGGGATGATACTGCAATTTTCAACTTTTTGAAAATGAAGCCAATTTCTGAGGTCCTGTATCTTTTGATGTATCGGACCTGAGGAGATGTAATTGGACTCAGAGTGTAGGAAAAATATTCAGTTCCATGAAAGGTGGTATCAACTTCTTCGAGAGGAAGCCACGTTACATAACTTTTGGGCTAAAACCGATTAGTCGAAAAATTTCAGGAGCATCACATCCAGCAAAGGCCTTTCAAAGCTGCAAATTTGGTTTGATAATGATGAGACAGAGCCTTACATAATGCCGAATTCATTCAAACTTTATATGCTGTCTAAAGTCAGCGGCCTGAAATGACAGTATTGGATCATAAAACAATGGGCACAATTGGAGATTGATGTGATATATAGACGGTTCGAAATCAATCCAAAAATCAATGAAAAAGCATCATCCAATATAAATTCCTAATTATCCTTGATGGATGAAGCTTGGTGGTATTCATGGCAATATATATATACTTATACAGTACGTACACTCAGAAATAAGAACCTTTGCGAAGACTCATAATAGCATTTATTATTCTTGCGATTTCGTTGAGATAATAGATGTAACAGAAAGGTCAAGCCGTTTCACGAATAAAATGATATATTTGAATCGCCTCTGCCGTAACTTGATGAAAATCTATAGTGAATGTGAAAAACTTCTCAAACGATAAGATGATACGTGATGTTCTTCACATTCAAATGGTATTTCTTCATTAATCTTGATGGCAGAATTTGCTACAATCTAATTTGGTTATCATTCGACAACTGACGAACAAAAAAATCCTTTTCGAATGCACTTAGGAATAACAATAGGGTGATTGAGGTCACACTTTATCATCAAACAACCAATAGCGACTCTCACATTTCTGATTATGAATTTGTGTCATATTCGCGATTAAGAATAACACGTAGCACATGACGGCAACAACTTGAATATTTTTGAGCGGCTTGTTTTGATGATGTGACCAATAATAAGCACAAACAAAAAACTAATGTGAACCAATGCAAACAACGTAAACAGGCCACTTTGACAGCTTTCAAGAACTCTGATAGGTGGCGTACGCTTATTTTCTATTGCGAATAAACACTTCAATGTCAACATAATATTATCATTATAGTCTCTAAATGAAATGTCATTATGCGGCCACTATTTTGAAATTGAAAATGTCAAAAAAACGTCAAGCACTCCTAGTACGTAGGTATAACCACTCATATTCATTATTTGTATTATATAAATGATAATGCTCTTTTATGTCCTAGCTACGTCTCAGTTTATGAACAGCTGTACGTAATAATGTATTGCGATGTTTCTCAGATGTAACCCGATTATCCCATTTCCGGTCCTCACTGACATTTTTCATATTCAGTTCCATGAATAGGATTCCAGTTTGAACATAACAGGATAACTTTTCGTAGAATTTGGTACCGTGGACGTCCATTGGACGTCTGTGGGACGCACAAATGTCTCACTTCCTGGGACAACCTTAAGGGATGTTCCTGGGACAACTATAGAATACCTGAATCCTACAGTATTTCTCATCAAGCACTACGGAGGACAACCTTAAGACATTCGTAGGACAACCTATCAGCAACGCTGAGGGATATCAATTGGATGTCCAAGGGATGTCTCAGGGACGTTCGAATTATTCTTGAATTTGAATTTCTCTGGGTCCTTCTAGGACCAGATCTTGCATAACTGATGAGGACATCCAGTTGATCATGAAAAAGTTTCCCAAGAATGTCCAATGAACTTACGTGAAGGACATTGACTGGGAGTATATATAGCCTACAAGCAATCATTCTTCGGCGAGGTAAACGTCCTTCCAGGGACAACATATTGAAAGTACCGACTGGGACGTCCATGGGACGCTATTTCTAGGACATTGGAAGAGTACAGTTCATGTACTAATCGTGACATCCGACGAACATCCTTGAGAGATAGATAGAGAGATACAGAGATATTCGAAGGAATGTTCCATCCGGAATATTTCATGTTTGTCTAGAAGAGACATTATAAAAAAACATGTATTACTTGAAACATTTGATGTATGTCCCTAAAGGAACGTTCAAAATCACATCCCATCAGGGACATGCCAAGGACATCCTTGCATGGACATTTCACAATACGTATCACGTGAAACGTCTAAGGGATTCTATTTATAGAACATTTGAAATGATGTACTAGCTGGGACATTCCGTGGACGTCCTTGCTCGGACATTGCATGAGATGTGAGGGATGGGACATCCAAAAGACACTTATTTTTGGTACGGGACATTAGGACTTGAACTTCAACGAATAGGGACGTCCCTATAGGACGTTGTGTGCTATTAGGGTTGTGCATTTTTGACATCATCCTGATTGCAAAGTTGAACATCTACTTTACTTTGACCTCTATAATTCACAGTGAAAAATTATGGAATCCTTCAATACCACTATTATTTTTCAATGAAAAATTATTACATCAACGTGTTGTTTCTACTTCGACTTGAGTGAGCTTCGGAACATCAATAATTGGATCAAATACATAACTCATGCTAATCTATCCAAGACATAATATCTTGTTACTGTAACGGAATGGTTTGAAGCAACATTTTTGTTTTTCTGACATACATGATATTCTTCAATGTCTCAGGATTATGCTGGTAAACAGGATGTTAACGGATTGAATACCTACATATATTGGACACAGCAGTATGCTATTGTCACGCATAAATTTCAGAATATTTTATTCTCGAAGAAGTCTTCAGTTCAACGAGAGATCCTATCACGATAATTGCAATAAAAATGAGAAACATGCAGTACCCCACTTCATACATCAATATTTCAATCAGTTCAACATGGTTGTATAAAGAGTGTTATTCATTTCGAAATGTATAGTTTTTGAAATCGGCCTACACGTTATGAAATGGAAGGGTTTCAAATCACACCAATTAAAATTTCTAAAAATGAATTAGAAGTTTTTCATCAAATGTGTGAATTGTGAATTTTGATCATTTCCTCAATTTAGTTCTTGAATTTAGTACAATTTTGGAATGACTACTAGTACATATTGAAAAATCGAAATTCTGGAACACTGGATTCAGATCTACACTAGATATCGAGTGATATTGATATACATCAGCTATTAGAGAGCTTTTCTGTATTCCGAAAATTAGCTAACCATTGTCCAACACTTCATAATACGATTTGAATTATGATTTTCATCAAACCATGATAGATATCATTAACGAACAGTTTATCAGTAATATTTTGGATGGGGACATCATGATACCTATTCTCATTATAAAGTCTCATTCTTATTCAATACCTAGAATATATTCCCCAATGCTGATGGTCAATTTTTCTGCAGTTTTTCACCGTTTGTATATCTCTCTCACAGCGAAACCTAATCTATAAAAAAACCTATTTACGGTGATGATGATAAATATTCATTACAAATGTTCATGAACAACCTAGGTAAACTCATGCAGATGCTCCTTTTGATAAATGTTATTTTTGCCCTGGTATAAAAAAGCTTGTTGCCTGAGATCCAATAACACCGATCATTTTTGTAAAGGGTATCCCAAATAACATGGGCCACCACCTTATCTAGTAAACTAGAAAAGATGCAGGACTTTTTGAGAATCCAAGTTGTTCATAGTAATATGAACTTTCTCAAACTCAATGATATATCATAACATGAATCTGAGATCATCTGTTTCGGACTTATCCATGATCTTCAATGAATCGCGAGATTTCAAATCTCTCTAGAAACGTTGGGTACCAAGTTATCTTGATATTTCATTGATATTCAAAAATGTTGAATCCGCCAAAAGTGATGACGAATTTTGCAAACCCATCATTTCCTCGAAATTCCCGAGTAAAACTGCCTGTATTTCATATCATCCTTGGATAGAACTCAAAAAGTCTGGTTCAATGATATATGATAACATGGGTCTGACACCCGTATCGGACGTATCAATGATCTTTTTCAATAAGTAGTCTGATTTCAAAACACTCAAAGAACGCTGTGGAAAGGACCCCGCACTGAACTATGGAAAAAATGGCTCTTGATGAAAATCGCTGAATTTTTGGTATGTTGCAGACTTTTATATACTGAACAGATCTTCCATTGAACTAACCTCAAAAAATCTACCATTTTTCCGATATTGACCTCCAAGTGACCTTTTTTCGAGAAAAATAAGTATTCGAAAATGGTTGAATTATTGGCATGGTGTAGATAGGAATGAACTGATGGACAAATAATTCAATTGACCTTACCTCAAAATATAGACAGTTTTTGTTTACTGTCGCAGACCGTTTTCTCTTCAGATCTCTTTACATATTGTAAATAATTATTGAATTTCACGATATTTCATAACATGAAAATTGTGGGACAACGCGTGATGACGTCATATACGATTCATGTATACTTCAGTACACAACACTCCACTCCTACTGTGGAAATGAATCCTTAATTCTATGAAGAATTTGAAAATATTCTCATTGGTTGTTGAGCAATAAAAATCTAAAAGTGCTTATCGGTATCGGTATGTCAATGTCACGTTATCGGCGGCTATATAGTGCTGCTGAGAGGTGGTTATTTTGATAATGAGAAAAAAAAAATTCATGGTGTACCTATCGGATTTTATAACAGGTGGAATGATCAAAATGAAATAGATATATGGCATACATTCGACTTGAGTGTATACCTACAACCCAATTGATTTTGGAAAGACTTTAACCATCTTTTGAATAATATTTATTTAATTACATTCCCTCTTCGATTTTCTTCACCTGTGCATGTATCATATGAAGAGGAATTGTTTTCAGGAGAATGAAAGGCCAAATACTAATTCAAAAACAGCAACTTTGTCTATTGATTATTGTTCCATTCATCTTATTTTCCATCCGTACACTTTGAGGTCAATATCGAAAGATTGTAAATTTTTTGAGGTTAGGTCAATTGGACTATTTCATCAGTACATTCCTATCTACAACATATCAGGAATTCAGCCATTTTCAGAGATTTTTTTACTCGAAAAAATTACACTTCGAGGTCAATATCGAGAAAACTGTTAATTGTTGGAGGTTTGGTCAATTGGATTTTTTCATCAGTTCATTCCTATCTTCAACATGCCGAAAATTCAACCATTCTCAGATACTTTTTTTTCTGTCGAAAATATGACATTTGGAGGTCTATATCGTAAAAACTGTCCATCTTTTGAGGTTCGCTCAATGGAATATCTGTTCAGTACATCAAAGTCTGCAACAACAAAAATTCAGCGATTTTCATTGAGAGCCATTATCTCTGTAGTTTGGTGCAGGGTCCTTTCACATGCGCCCTTCTCGTTAGATATCTCAATGTGGCGAAATATTCAAGAAACGCGCATGGAGAACTCAATTCACAAATTCTTTAGGAGATTTCCGAACTATACAACTTGATGACGATCATGGATGAGTCCGAAATGGGTGTTCTCAGAGCCGTGTCATCATGATATATCATTGAACTCGTGCGCTCCAAGCGATAAAAAAAAGATTTCTAGAAAATGAGTGGTTTGCAAAATATGTCATCACCTTTGGCGAATTCAAGATTTCTATATATTGACAAAATATCGGGAAAATATTTGGAATTTGATAATTCATGACGAGAACTTGATTCTGAACGTTTGCATAGAGTTTTGAAATTTGGCTACTCATTGAAGAAGATCATTGATGAGTCCGAAACGAGTGATCTCAGACCCATGTTATCATAATTATATCTATATCAGAAAAACCTACATGTGCCACCCCTCAATCTGAACCTAATCCATAACACAGCGATGCATTTGCTGCTATTATTTTGGACATACTTCCGTCATGTGATAACGAGATGAAAGAAGGAGCAAATGAGAGGGGAAGATTTCTCGTTATCCCGTTATCAAATCGCGAAATTGAGTGAAAATAACCGCACAGGAAAGTTCGATTTTTCAATCAATACGTTCAGGATAGTGATTCTCACAGGTGCCGTGCGATGAAATACAATGTGTCTTCATGCTCTTTGGACATATATATCATTGTGTTCTCAGATAACTGTCAAAATTTGCTGCTCTCTCTTGGACTAATACTCGTATTTTTCACAGCCAGTAATTTCTTATCGATATTGGGCAAATCGTGATTATACAGGGTGTTCCGAAATTATTGTGCCCTAATGTGAGGGTGGGTAGATCTCGCCAAAACAAACGGTTTTTACTTATCAACGCATAGGCGCATATGCGCCTTATTCCGGTATTGATAGGTATCACAAGAAAAAGATGAGCACAGGTGAATACAGATATAATATAGATATTGAGTGCCCAGCTCTACCGATTTGGACGTTCGAGACCAATTGCCGCGCACCGGACACATTGCGTAGGGTAGGTACTCATTTATTATTGCGTCGTGGCAAATGGGTGAATCCTAACTCAATCTAAATTGTAGTGTGACCGTTCGGAAATTTAAAATGGAAAATTTTACATTCGCTGTATAAGCAGACCTATTCCTGGCTCATGGCGCTGCTGATGGTGATGAAAGATGCACGCTGCGGATTTACCAAGAAAGCTTTCCGCAGCAAAGCTTACCAATTCGGAGACTATTCGCGGGTTTGCATTCAAGATTGCGAGAGACCGAATCTTAACGAGTAAGATTTGTTGATAAAGTGCATGTTATTCATCCGGATTGCTTATGGCAACGGAACATATTTTGATCTGCAGAAGCCTCGTAATGTGGGAGGATGATCACGCACAGTGCGTGAACCAGGCATGGAAGAAGCAACCTTAGCGCAAATTGACAAAACTCCTTTCATAAGTACCTGAGCTGTAGCGCACTTGTTGCGAATAAATCAGGTTCGGGTATGGGAGGTTCTACACGAACAACAACTGCATCCATTTCATTTTCGAAAGGTGCACGCACTTCTGCCTGAGGAATATCCCCGTCGGGTAGACGACCCGACGATGAATTTCCATCATTGGTGATGTTCACGGATGAAGCCGCCTTTACCAGCGGAGGGTTTTTCAACAGCCGCAATAGCAACGTTTGGGCTGGAGAGAACTGCCACGCTATACACCTGCGTGGTTTGTATCAAAAATGTATGATGAATGATTGAGTAGGACCTGTTCATTTACTCTGGTTGTCCAGTATCTCTTGCCACCACGACTAAATGGAAAAATGTACTTGACATTTATGCAAGAAACGCTTGCCTAATTGTTAAAAACTGTTTTTCTGAATGTCAGACAAAGCATGTGGACCAACACGACGGAGATCCAGCAAATTTACCGTTAGCCGTGAGGGAACATCTGAACTAGGCATTTCAGGAAAAAGTGAGACAGGGCGGGAACAATGCATGGCCTCCACGTTCACCAGACCATATCGCATGCGACTTCTTTTCATGGGGTCACATGGAAGCGCTTTTGCTTGCGTACGAGACGTACGACACTCCGGTTCAAACAGAGGAAGAGTTAGGACGTGTTATGGCGGCTGCTGCTTGAATTTGATGAAATCCGGAAGTATCCAACGTGTGCAGGAAGAAATGGTACGACGCTGTCACGCTTGCATTGAAGCGGGTGGTCAGAATTCTGAACATTCAATGAATCCGAACATGTTTCGCTTTTCAATAAACTTTCCCAAATATTCCTTGTCTGTTTAGGTCAATCACTAACACGGTTTCCGGTACAAACACGTTTTCCCGTGCCCGAGGTTGGATACCACTGCGCGTATCATAATGCTCTACTATCACTGAACGCATGCGCATGCGCCTGAAGTTTGATGAGTGAAAAACGTTCGTTTTGGCGAGATCTACCAACCCTCAAATATTGGCACAATACCCAGGCAACCAGATGACGTTCCAGTGACGTCTTTTTATCTCAGTTGAATGAACAAAGTGACATCAGGAGTGGACGTCGTATGACGTGATGAATGACGCGAATAAGTCACAACTCGATGACGTCATATTACTCACGTTCATTGACGTCATTCATTCACCAAACTGTGACGTCAGGCTGAAGTCGAAATGACGTCGATATGACGTCAAAATGACGTTCAAATTTGGTGATGACATGTAAAAAAGTTTCCTCGGTGATAATCATCACTTACCTCTGATGACATATAATATTGATTATGCATTTTTTAGTCTGCTTGGTGGTCCCTCCGGTGTCATGTCCATCAAATCGTCTATTCAGCAGCGCTGTCCCTCAGAACGCATCTCCAACACCATGAAATCAGTTACTCGTATTTGTATGAAAAATTATGTAGTTTTGTCAGCGAAATGTAAGCAAACCAAAAATAGTTTGATAGCAATGAAAAGAATTCAGCTTCACTTTGTTCATGTATTATTGGTCACCCAACAAAAATCTAAATAGCAAATTATTGAAAAATTTTCTGAATGAAGAAGTTCTCCATTTAGGTACGGCTCTAAAACGTCATGTAAGTGACGATTCCCATATAGGTACACCTATATTATCGTTTGTGTATATGCATATATAGCCTGATTGGTTTAGGAGATATACAGGGTGTCAAAGTTTAGAAGAAGTTTTCTCCTACTTAATATTGGGTATACATAATTCTGATGAAACTTGCATTGAGTTATACTTCTATCGACGTCAGAAGGATATGGAATATAAAATTACCAAGGCGTGCAAGTTTCTATATATTATGTGTGTAAAATTAATGAGAAAACAATTTTTTCTAAGAACTTTTCGACAATAAAAATGTCCATCCTGTATATGAAGGTACGTCACAAACCTAACGGTTCCACATGATGATGTGGGTATACATAGTTTATATACAGGGTGTTTCAAAAAAACCTAACCTCCTTGCTAGGGTAGGTAGAAAATTGCAAAATAAGTAGGGTAAGTAAAAAGATGTCGTAACGCCATCCCTTTCTAAGATACAAAGTGTTGAAACGATATTTTTTTTTACAGATATTTTACGATTATGTTGAAAATACTGGCTACATTATGATGAAATTTTGTACGAATGTTTCTTGGAATCTGACATGCAAATCACATGCATTTGTTTTTATATCTGACTCTCATAGAGGGCGCTAGTTACACGGTTCGTACCGAGTAGTTTTGAACATAACTTCTTTGAGGTTAGATTTTTCAATCCAAATTTGATTTGAACCTAAACATCATTCAATTTCACACCAGAAAGGTAATCTTGGTAAAACTCGATACTGTGTTTCGTTTTCGGAATATTTCGATTTGAAAATGATAAAGTGGTAACTGTTGCTGGTATAAAGCTATGTATTAGAATGAGTATCGTGAAAAATTATCACCCATTCATTAGGAACCGAGAACAACAATACATACATACATACAATACTTATGATCCTTTGTTCCATCGATAACTTCGGCACAATAATAATTCTATTGTTATTTAACCTGAATAAATAGGAAATTGAACTCAATAAAATTCATTTTATACCAGCATAATTACTACTCCATTATTTTCAAATCGAAATATTCCGAAAACGGTACATAGTATCGAGTTTCACCAAGAGTACATTTTTGGTGTAAAATTGAATGATGTTCAAGTTCATATCATATTTGGATTGGAAAATCTAACCTCAAAAATTTATGTTCAAAACTACTCGGTACGAACCGTGTAACTAGCGCCCTCTATGAGAGTCAGATATAAAAACGAATTCATGCGATGAGTCAGATTTCCAGAATCATCCACACAAAATTTCACCACAATGTTGTCAGTAGTATCGGAATAATCGTGAAAAATGTGCGAAACAATAATTTTTTCAACACCTTGTATCATGAAAATGGATGCCGTTTCGACATTTTTTCACTGAGCAAACCCAACTTATTTTTCAAAGTTCTACCCACCCTAGCAAGGGGGATAGGTTTTATTGAAACACTCTGTATGTTCTGGAAAACATGGACGGCGACAGGAAGTCCCTGCATCGTCATGAAACTGGCGTCTCATTCCACCCTTCTCAGTGACGTTCACTCGACGTCGAGATGATTTCGTGAATAACACGTCATAGAAAGTACGTTATAGTGACGTCATAAATTGGTGTGTTAAGTTTCTGACAAAAAGTCACCAATTAGGGATGTCACAATGACGTGATCATTCGTCATATGGTTGTCTGGGGAATTTCGGAACACTTTGTATAATAATCAACCGAATGATCCTGGGCCGATGCAATTGATTTCAGGTTGCACATCAAAAAGGCTGAATCCTGATCTCATATTGGGCTGATATGAATATATTGTGAATGCGAGAATAATTTTGGTCCAATATGAAAGTATATAAGTAATTCGTGCAAGATTTGTATTTTCAGCTTCAATATAAAGAACATATATATGGAGAACGTTTATATATATATATATATATATATTTATATATATAGGGTGTTTCATTGGAAAAGGTAAATAATTCAACTGTGGATAGGGGTCACTAAGGTGATTTCAAAAAACCCATGGTTAATGAGTCTTCGACTTCTTATAACTGAGATGCAGGATGTTCAATCAATTTTGTCCATATCTTTCCCTAACAACACAGGGATGTCCTAGGTACGTCCCTTTTTTGTCTCGCGGTACAAGGACATGATTGGGGCATCCAGGGGATGTCGCGCAGTGGTTGTCCAGTGGACATCCCTCTCGGTACATCCCTAGGTTATCCTATTCGTGTTTCTGGAATATCTGATATTCATTCACATCAGAGTCATTGAATTTCATCAAAGTATTAAGTTGCATTTCTTTGAAAATGTTTGTTGTTTTTCCGGAAAATAATCGTAATGAAAATAAAGAATAAAGTTTCGGAACTTCTTGAGAAATTACCATTTTTCGCAAACAGAAGTCGTACATGCATAATGCCCCTCATTTTTAAACACCTAAGAATGATATTATAATTATACCCAAATCCTAACAAACTTGTATTTATTCAGGTTTTTGTGGGTGAGTCCTGTTTATGAATCTGTTTAGTACATAATTCTTCAGGAGGCTCAATAGCCAATGGAGTAAGATGCGTGCCTGATAAGCCAAAGGTCCCGGGTTCAATCCGTACTCGACCTACATTATCTTCTTTTGTCGAAGGGATGTCCCTGGGATATTCTTGGGACGTCCTATGGATATCCTTTCTTCGAACTTGGTACATCCCTGGGACGTTCCAGAAGGACATCCCTAGGATGCCTCTTTTTGTGGAAAGCGGATGTCCCTAAGGTGTACCTAGTATGTACCATGTTTCGACACAAGATATCCCAGGGACGCCCTCGTAGAAATGATGAACGTCCCTGGGACGTACTTGTGTTGTTAGGGTCATTATCTCAAAACTTTCCAACCAGCCTGTATATATTTTTAAAAATTGATACACTTGCTCAATCTACCCTGTGGAGTTGATTGAGGCAACAACAAAAGATAAAATCCAGGTCCGGCTCCACTTGAAATTCACAAATTCTTTCTGCCAGAAAACAACTATACATTCGGATTTCTCATTTTTCTTACCATATCTGAAAAAAAGATCAACATTTCAGTCATCACTTTTGAAACAAATCACTTACCTCGTTAACAAAATAATAGCTACCGGGATATTTCCTCACTGTTGGAAACATGGTATAGTTCTACCTTTAGCCAAGTGCAATTCTCCTACCGGGTACACCGACCTCAGACCTATTACAATTTTACCGAGCCTGTCGAAGGTGGCGGAAATGATACTGAAAGATCAGATAAATCTTTTTGTAAATGAACGCGGAATTATCACCTCAGTGCAGTCTGGTTTTAGAAGCCAACACAGTACCACCACAGCCCTCTTGTCTATTTCGGATGATCTTTACAAAGCCCTTGATGAAGGAAAGTCAACATGTCTGGTGCTTCTAGACTACAGTAAAGCCTTTGACACCCTTGACCATGACATTCTGTGCGATAAACTCAAGTATTTTGGTTTTTCCAAAAATGCTGTAAGCCTAGTGAGAAATTATCTCTCAAACCGCACACAAAAAGTTGTTCTAGACGGAGTTGCCTCGGAGGTACTGCCTGTGTCGAAAGGTGTTCCACAAGGTTCCATACTCGGCCCCTTGTTTTTCTGCTTATATATAAGTGATTTCCATTTATATGTAGAAAAATGCAACATACATCATTACGCAGACGACACCCAGCTTTACTTCTCCTTCCCATTCCTCAATAAAGACACTGCGGAAATACTCATCAATAATGATTTAAACACTATTTACGACATTTCTTCCGCCCATAAATTACAACTTAACTCAAAGAAATCTACTGTAATGATATTCGGATCAAAAAAAGATAGAATAGACACTCAGAATGCCCTTCAAATTCGCATTGGTGATGACATCCTACCTTTCGTCTCAGAGACTAAGAACCTAGGACTGTGGCTCGATTCGGATCTTCGCTTCACTAGGCACGTAAACTCTCTGATTAAATCCTCTTACAACGTTCTCAGGCAATTGTTTCCAAATCGCGACTTACTCACCACGAACCTCAAGCTCAAGCTATGTGAATCATTAATATTTTCTAAAGTCTCTTACTGTGACAGTATATACGGACCTGCCTTAAGGCAGTCTGATTCTATGCGCCTACAACGCATCCAAAATAGCTGCTTACGCTTTTCCTTTGGGGTCCGCAAATTTGACCACATATCATCTTCTATGAGAAAATCAGGCTGGCTGAGACTAGAAGAGCTCAGAAGATTACACCTGCTAACAAACACTCATAAAGTTTTAATCACAGGAAAGCCTGTGTATCTATCGAGCAAACTTAAAACTTTTTCGAATATAAATAGGTTCGCAACACGCAATAGATCAGTCTTAGTCATTCCCAAGCACAAGTTAACAATTTTTACACGTAGTTTCTCTTATATAGCTCCGAAACTATACAACTCGCTTCCCAGTGAATATAGATCGTTCACGATCAAAAACTTCAAAAAAAGGCTGAAGTCGCTTCTTCATGCCTAGTTCTCCTCTTATGCGGTATATGGCCCACTCATCATGATATGCGACTATGGTTCTTTATATATAGTATAGGTTGGCTTGATTTGTATACAAAATTTTGTTTCTCAAAAACGTGATAGTCTAAGACTCCTTTTTGTATTTCTCTTAATTAATTTTGGTTATTGTAAATGTATTCAAGGTTGAGTTTAAAAACAGCGTAAGCTGACACTCCGCCCTTTCACTTTGATCCCACTTCGACTCACAAAATTTATATGTAATTATTTATTGTTTCCTCATTGTGAATAAAGACGCTTTATTATTATTATTATTATTATTATTATTATTTCTATTCAACGATGTGCTTTTCATTCGTGCACAGACGATTTCAACTATTCATATTATGTGCTCAAAATATTATTTTCGCTCATTATGTGGTACAAAATTGGAATCAGACGAGATTTATTAATTTTATTACTCTCTATACAGTATGTGGGTATTACATTTAGAAGGAGTATTTCATATCGTTCTCTGTTCCAGACTTAGCTGCGGGTCCGTCATAAAAACTATACAAGGCTTTTCACGATGAGCGTTAAATTGACGTTTTCGGCAAACCAGGCAACGGATAAATCTGAAATTTCGATGGTATGTATAAATTAACATAATCTACACTACTGAAATATTTGAAACGATCCGGCCTTGCCGCTTTTACTCAAAAGTAGCAGTAACTTTGATTTTTCAAATGGGACACCCTGGATGCTTCTTGAAGAGCTGATTTAATCGATTCACAAAGTTCGGGGTCTAGTGGGACTAATAACCGAGATATTTAGAGTGAGAAAAATCGAGATGTTTCAACTTCAGAATCATTTTGCGAAAATATTTCTCATTGATCATAACGGCTTTTATGTCCCTATCTTAACTTTGTATCTATTGACATTTAATTGAGACAAACACAGGATGGTTCATAATTCGGATTTCTGCATCACCCTGTATCTGTTTCAATTGAATATCGAATGGAAAGTTGAGATAGGGACATTGAAGCCGTTTTGACCATGCAATAATGAATAGTTTCAACACAAAACATTTCTAAAGTTGAAACATCTCGATTTTCCACATTCTATATCTCAGTTATCAGTCCTGCTAGACCTTGAATGTTTTGAATCGATGAATTCTGCTGATCAGCAAGAATCCAAGAATGTAATGAAATACAGGGTGACCCATTTGAAAAATCGAAGTTGCTGCTACTTTCAAGTAGAAGCGGCAAGGCCGAATCGTTTCAAATATTTCAGTAATGTGAATTATGTTATGTTATACAAACCATCAAAATTTCAGATTTATCCGTTGCCTGGTTTGCGGAAAACGTCAAATTAACGCTCATCGTGAAGAGCCCTGTATAGTTTTGATGACGGACCTGCAACTAAGTCTGGAACAAAGAACGATATGAAATACTCCTTCTGAATGTTATACTCACGTATACTGAATAGGAAGTAATAAAATTAATAAATCTCGTCTGATGCCAATTTTGTACCCCAAAATAAGCAAAACTAATATTTTGAGCACATAATATGAATAGTTAAAATCGTCAATGCACGAATGAAATGTACAACGTTGGATTGAAATTTTGATGTTCTTTTTAGATATGGCAATAAAAATGAGAAATTCGAATGTATAGGGTGTTGTTTTCTGGCAGAAAGAATTCGTGAATTTTAAGTGAAGCCGGACCTGGATTTCATCTTTTGTTGTTGCCTCAATCAATTCCACAGAGTAGATTGAGCAAGTGAACCAATTTTTAAAAATATATACAGGTTGGTTGGAAAATTATGAGACAATGAAGATATGGACAAAATTGATGAAACATCCTGTATCTTGGTTATGAGAAGTCGAAGACCCATTAACCATGGGTTTTTCAAATCACGCCAGTGACCCCTAACTACAGTTGAATTATTTACCTTTCTTGATGAAACACCCGTATACGATATTGTTGCGAAACTGTCGTTACAACATCCTACAAATTTTGAATTCGATAGCGGAAAGCGAATTTTTAAAAAACAACGAGTAACTATGATGAACTTTATTCAAGAGATGAACAATTGAGAAAAAGCCCGGAAAATAATGAATGCAACTGGTTTTATTAAACAAATGTGCTGAGTCGGGTGCATCTCTGATGCTGGTGGAGAGGGTACACGTGGCTTCCCATAACTCCTCCGCCCTTAGAGTGAAATCTGGGGGTTGACAACAGGTTTCCTTGCTAGGGTGCTGTCTGACTGGTCGGCATCACCCTGTATATACTGCGTTCTGGATTGGATGAATCTTCGATAGTAGAAGTATGCGACCGCTGCTACTGCGATGGCCATGAAGAGATAGATGACTATGGTCCAAACACTTATGCCAAAATGGATTTTCTCCTTTGACATATTTCTGATTCTTTGGTGCTGATGGTCCAAGGATGCGGCAATGTGTTTTACTTCGTCGAGGCTAATGCTGTCTAATTTCAGGGGTTGAAATTCTTCAAGAGTATTCTTGATCACTGGAAGATTTATGTCTAGTTTTGGTAGTTCAATGTCCTTGTAGACACTACGCGAGTTTTGATAGTTTTTGATATGAATGTCCTCAATATCTAGAACACACTGTGAATTAAGTTCCAAAATAAATGTTCCTTTAATAGGTATATTGTCCATTTGGGATCCACACTTTTGCTTGACCAGTGTAGTTTTTGGTGAAAATACAATCCACTTATTATCTTCAAGTTTCTGCAGTTTTATTGACTTTATGTCAACAGGGATCGGTTGGCAGCTAGTGATGTTGTTTGAATATTTCAGCATCTGAATTTCGCATGGGGCACCTTCTTTTATCTTGACAGGGCTTGATTCGTGGCATAAAAATTGTTCAGCTGAGACTTCTTGACATTTTTGATCGAAGAACATGTAATTTTGCTCATTTAGGATGAGGAACTTCGATTGGGGTATAATAGTTTGATACATCTTATTATGGAAAGTTGGTAATGGATAGAGGTGGAAATAATTGTAATTTTCATTCTCAACAATTGGGACTTCTATAATGAAAATAATTTGATTGCCTTTTGAATAGCACTTTATTTCTATCACTCTCTCATAAATAAGAATATTTTCTATAGTTGGCTCGAAAGGTAATTTATTCATTTTTAGAACAGGGTTGATCAGTTTCATTTCATTCAAAAGTTCAATTGGTTCTACCATTGAGTTATGGAATGTGTTCAATTTTGAAAACGTTATGGCAATTTCAATTTTCTCAAGTATATCGTACATTTCCTGAAAAGCCATAATAATTTGTGATACCAAGGTATGGAATAAAAAGTGATTGTAAGAATTTGTATATTGAATCTTTGTGTCATTCAAGACTTTTTGTATCTGTATGATCTTGGTTTGTAAAGTTTTCTGATTATCAGCCAAAATTTGAGTATTATTTTTGAATATATTAATTGATTTTTGCAAAAGTGTAATCTGTTCATCAACTAACGTTTTGATTTCCATTTGATTGTCAGATAATGCCTCAATTGCTTTGTCAAATTTTTCTGCATCACTTTGGTCTAAATTGCCTGTTATTGATTTGATTATTGATCCTAATCCATCTATTAGTCCGCGTTTAGTTCTGGTTCTATCGTTATTTGAAATAGGGTTCAATTGATCAATTTGGTTCGTTATTCTCTTTTCTAGTAAAAATGCCAAGTTATATAAGTTATAGAATTCTCTTCTGTCAGTTTTTGAACTAAAATTACTCTCAATTGCATCTTTGATTACTTGAAATTTTGATCGAAGTACTCTAAATTCTTCAACTACGTTACTGATATCATATATCTGTATGAAAGACCAATAGTCGACTGTATTTTTAGCGTTTCCTAGTTTCAATGTCAATAGTCCGGGATTGTCAGCAAGGTCATGAAATGTCGGGTAGGTCAATGGGCCTGTTTCAGTGAAAAATTTTATTTCATTATTTGAAAGTACTAACCCTATCTAGTTCACTGTCGCAAGCCGTTTTTTCCCCAGAGCTCTGTACATTTTTTAAATAATTATTGAAATACACGATATTTCGTACCATGAAAAACGCGGGAAAGCGCGTGACGTAGGCAGCCGGTGAACAATTCATATAAGATTCGACATACATATCTATTCTCTCTCTCTTAGACAAGTGCAAAAACATTTCTGATTGTCATTTATCAAAATATATGAAATGAATATTTTGGTAATGACACTAAAGTGGAGAAGAAGAATCTAACCTAACTTTTATGTTAGTCGTTTGAAAATTCAAAATGAATACGAAAGTATGTTTTGTACCGATTTGTCCAAATAGCAGTGAGAATTCGCCTGGAAAACTTTTTTTGACCGTCCCGGCTAGTACCCAACGAAGAAAAAACTGGCTAGATGCAGTACATCTAAAATTTATTTCAGGACATGACCTCTACTGTTGTGAGGATCATTTCAATGTGAGTTCCCATTGTGAAATGTGATATCCTTGTCATTTTTCGATATTTCAGCTTGAAGACGATGCAGCTAATTGGATGTTTTTCAAAATAATTGGAAAAACACTCAAGCTGAAACCCCATGTAGTGCCACACAAGTTTTTGAATGAACCACCACCCACAAACAATAGAAGTGTAGTGACTGATGAGGAAAAAAAAAGGAAAGCAGAGTTGCTGGAGAATTTTTTAAAGAAACCAAAAATACAGCCATCAGATTACTCAGAACCCTCATCATCCAAAAATGTAGAAAATTCATCTGTTCCTGACATCATTGAGGTTGAAGAAGAAATAGTCAAAGTATGTCTCAATAAGACATCCATTGGTATTCAGACAAATATAAAAGGACCATTCAGAAGTAAAGGTGTAAATACTGAGAATAAAACTTTTCATGATGTAGGTACTCAACCAATGCATCATATCAAGTTGAGGGAGAAGAATGTGATCAAACCTTGCTGTGTGAAACCTCCATTCTCAAGTTCTGATACAATATCTGAGTCTCTTTCATCTCCTACAAGGGAATATGAGCTGAACAGTTCAACTGATTTTGATGAGATTGCTGAGGAGATTGCAGACAGACATAAAGAAGCCAGTCGTAAAAAAACTGAAATTTATGCAATTGAACATAATTCAAGATTTTTTTTGGGAATCCCAGGTCATATATATAAAATAGTACATCTTATTTGTGAAGAGGGAAGCATTTCTTATGATGAGTGTCTAATAACTTTGAAAAAAATAAGACTCAATGACCAATATCAAAGATTAGCTATTGATTTTGGAGTTAGTATAAGCAATATCCAAAGAATTTTCACCAAAACTGTACCAAAGATGGCAAATGTATTGCAGAATTTTGTATTTTGGCCTGACACAATAGACATTGAAAAAAATATACCAATTACATTTAGAGCTAGGTACAGTAATGTTCAGAGCATAATAGACTGTTTTGAAGTTGAAATTGAGAAGCCATCAGATCCAGTTATACAGGCAAATACCTGGTCTGAATATAAAAGCTGCAATACAGTAAAATTCCTTTTATCTTGTACTCCAAATGGATTCATCAATTTCATATCTAAAGCATATGGAGGAAGGATATCTGATACAGAGATAGTAAAAAAATCTACTTATTTGAATGAGTTACCTACGAATGTATCTGTTTTGGCTGATAGAGGCTTTAAACATATTGCCACACTAATACAAGAAAAAGGTTGTGAGTTAGTTAGGCCACCAAGTGTATCATCACAAATCAAATCTACACCACAAGAAGTTCGAGACAGCAAAATAATAGCATCTTTGAGAATACATGTTGAAAGAGTTATTAGAAGAATACGTGAATTTTCAATACTTGAACCACATTCTTGTGTTCACCACAGTTTAGTGTCACTATTATCATTTCTTGTTATCATAGTATGTGCTCTTGTTAATATGCAGGAATCTATAATAAATTGAATTTCAGAGATTCAGGCTGTTATACAGGGTGTCATTTTTTGTAGCAGGATTTAACAGCTTGAAGAACACATGTTTTCAATATAAAATGTTCATATGAACATTATGGGAGCTTTTTTTTCCAATATACAGCCAGTCGAAGTTTGTGATTTTCTGAATGTTTTTCAAGTTTTCTCCTACAATTTTTGAAATGATTAATTGGAATTTGGTACACCTATTACATACTGTCTCTATGTTGATCAAGAAGATGGTATATTCATTATCCCAGATTTTTTGGGAATGAATGAATTTTTCTTTCAAGCTCTCTGAAAGTAAAACTCCAAGAAGCAGTGACATTTTGGGGCAAATCATCTGATTATAACTTATTATTTTATGAACACATCCTATTTGACATATCTCAATGATTTACTACAAGACCTGGAATGATCCAAAGCTTTCATAAGATGTGTTAATGAAACTTAGTGGCAAAACTTGAAGAATACAAAAAATATATAGTATATACTCAGAATTATCACATATCTGAAAAAAGAGCTCCTAGGCATATGTTTTCATGAATATACTTTCCTCGTAATTTTCTGTTGAAGTTTTGCTACAAAAAACTGACTCACTCTGTATTACCTGAATGAAAGTTTATTGTAACATTGTCAGTGACCTTGGAATGAAAGGGTGTTTGGGATGAACTGAAACACTGATATATTCATTTCAACTAACTTTAATTATAAATATTGGCTGTATGTTAATGGATGAGGTGAAATATTCATGAGAATATTCATTTCTCTAGATTTTTTGTATTTTTCCTCTTCATTTCTGTCAATAAAATATATTCTTTTTTCTTCAAACATTTTTTGACACATCATTTGAATTTCTCTCTCAGGTTTCTGAATTAGTGACATTTTTCAGAGGTAGTGAGCTTTTGTGACAAATCATCAGATTCCTCCTTACTAAACATACAGGGTGTAAATTTGAAAACTTTCAATTCCAATATCTCGCAAAATGAAAAAGTTAGAAAAACGCCATTTGGCACATTTTCGGCAAATGAATTGTATTTTTTTTATCGCTTGGAGCGCATCGTGCGTTCCTAGGGAGGATAGGGAAAGGAGATAGGTATTGGATTTTTTTTTGAACTTCTGGAGATTATATGTTGTTGAAAATACATTCCATTCTGTTGAAAGCCATAGTATAATCGATTTTCAAATTGCATTCTAACATTGTGGAACACATCTCTTGGAATAGATCTGCATTCTGCAATAATTCGTTGTCGAAGACAAGAATGGAAGTTAAAATCGATTGTACCTACTATTGTTCAGAACTGAATGGAATGCACTTTGAGCATATGATGAAAAAAATATCAATTCAAAAGAATACAATTTACTTATTTATTCGAAAATGTTTTCCTGCCACCCTTTGTTGGATCAAAAAAAATTCTTGTACAGGTGAATACTTCTAATTGAAACCTTTTCATTTCAGGTATTACAAAAGAGGTACTTAGTGCCATTTGACATTTTAATGTTGGGGTGTATCATGCCTTCACTGAAATAAGGTGGTTCTAGTTCCCCCTAACTCTTCAGCCTCTGTGCCAAATGACGTTGTTCTAACCTTTTTTTAATTCACAAGATATTTGCATTGCAAGTTTTAAAATTCACACCCTTTATATAGAAATAATAAGCATATTTTCATCAGAAAAAAACGAAAAAGAAATCGAGATTTTTCTTCCATTGATTGGTGAATAGAAAAGATCCATCCACTATTTGAACAATATTGGAAATATAGCAGATTTCCAGAATATTTCGGCAGCCTCCATTATTTCTAATATTTTTTGTTCATCAAACTGTACTTCAGTGATAGTTACTTCTTTATCCTCTTCAAAATGAGGAGAAGCAACACAAAAATATCCTTTTTGTTTTTTGGAAAACAACATTTGCATTTGAATTTGGTGGTAATACTTATTTTGCACCATACCATTAGAGATGTATCTTTCTACAGATTTTTCTCTGAATGGACATTTCACCTCAATAACATGCTCTTTTGTGATTCCATCCGGCGTTGCCCCAAAAATTGGATGTTCTGGTGACAGTAACAATCCAGATTCTTCTATTACTAGATTTGTTCTCTTCCTCACAATTTCTAATACTGAAGACTCCAACTGGATTCCCCTTTTCACTGCCTCAGTTTCTAATGGTTGTGAAGCCCCTAATATCTTTTCTGTTAATGAACCTGTGAAAGTTTTGCAGCGTGCTGCCTCATATACATTGGAAGCAGTTATTCTTCCAAATCTCAAATCAAACCACTTTTTACTTTTATACTGTTTTTTTGTCTTTTTTTCAGCATCTTCGCATGCACTTCTTGTCATAATCGATTTCATAAATGACAGAAATGTATCTCCTGTTTTGGTTTTGGGGTCTATGGAATCTCTTTTAAATAATAGCATTATTTGATATATAGAAGTTTCGGAAAATTCTGGTTCTTTGTATAGGTCAAATAAACCACCAGTTGCATTTGGAAAAGATGAAATTACTTTTTTAAAAAATGTCGGGTTTTTCGGACCAAGCTCAGGATGCTTTGTTTTCAACAACACATTGATATCTTCTCCAGCAGCAGTGACCCTTGACAAATTGGATTTTTTCCAGTAGCATTTTACTTCGGTTACAGAGGGTTCTTCACTTCTACGATGTAACCAAAGTAAAAATGCCACACCATGTTTACATCCACCTGAAACAGAAGCATGATGTGATTTTGCATGTCTCTGGTTTACAATGAATGAAAATTATTAGTAATTATTACTAAGGTCAAATTTGACAGTAATTTTTTCAAGTGTAACTAAAAGCATTATCTGAATTCAGTTGAATTATTAATAGTGATGAAATCAATAATTCTTAATTTGAACACTCAATTTAACACAACAAATTCTCAGTAATAAATTATCAATATGATACCCAATTCAACACAATTTCTCAGAAATAATTTTTTTTTGTAATCGACTCAAAAGTTGTTAATTTTTGTTCCAAAAGTAGGTCTTGTCGTTAACGTTTCTGTTACTGACACAATAAAATTATTAATATGTTAGGCAACACTATTAGTGTCTAGGAGCTAAAGTTGAAGTGTTCAAGTGAGTTACAATGATGATTTGTTTCACTTGTATTTTATTAATTAGACATTGATTATTTCGGTTGCAGAAAAATAGGATTTATTAGGATCAAAATTGACTCTGCTGCCACTTTTGATCCTGATAAAACACTACTACTATTATGCTGACTTTCGAATCCCATGAACGGAAAACTTATTATATTCCTAAAACATAGTGCTTGGGAGCAAGGAAGGGTAGTTTGTGGAACATGGAGCTTTCTTGAGGTAGCAAGGGATAAGTGTTCATGGAACATCATGCATTCTGGGTAGCAAGGGAAAGATGGTGTATTGGAGTTTTGAATTTTTAGAACTTTAGGAGGATATAGGTTCTTGGGAATACTTCCTTAGGTAAAGAAATCCGAAGATTGATTAAAGATGAACAAACGAGTCTATAGTTGTCCCACAGGTATCAAGGATGACGGCAAAGATGTATGCTGATAGAGCTTGTTGAGTTTGTCTGACTGGTATTGCTGATGATGGCAATTTAGCCGAGGTTTCTGTTGAATGCTGTCCATGGAAGTATTCATAAAAAAGAGTTGAGTCGCCAAGTTATTCTCAAGGCTCGTTTCTGAAAATAATCTAAGAGTATCAGCATATATGGTTGGGTGCTCATCCCCACATATTGGAGCAATATTCCATGATGTCGTGGATCTGTGACTGTAAACGTTAGTAGATCATAAAAAGTTGTTGCTATTAAATATTAAATTATAAAATTCCCAAACAAAGGTAGGCAGCAGTGAAACAGCAAAATTAGATCTTTGTTCACAATACTGAATATGACACTGAAATAAAATTGCAATTGAACATATATTTTGTGAAATAGATTGAATGTAATAATAATGATAATAATAATTGTCTGCTAAATATGGAGAAAAATTCTAGTGAGCTCACTAGATTTTTTTCTCCATATTTAGCAGCACCTATCAATATTTATGATGAATGCCATTGTCGAGGCCATTGTACACCACTGGTTTTTCTGAGTTTCAAATTTTCATTAGATTGAACTATTGAAATAACAACTTATTTATCCTATGTGTGACTTTTGTATCTAGTTTTGAGAAAATAATAAAAATTCGATTTGACTTCAAATTTTAATGTAATGTTTTCAAGACTTCCATTGAGATTACTCAATAACCCCAATCAGAATCATTTTGAAATTTTGGAGCTTTGTCAGTTTCCAACCATACTGAATTTTGGCACCATGAAAGCTTATACATCAAGGGGGTTATAAATAGAAACAATCAATACTTCCAACTTCAACATCCTGTATCTCAAAAAGGAGCAAGTTGAGACATATGTTTAAATGAACTTTATTCACTAAAATATCACAAGGGATCAACCCTTGCATTTTTTTTGTGTTATTTAGATACACCCTGTATAACAGTTATCTGTTAATCCTTTTCAACAAGAATGTGTGTTTATCTTTGTGTGGAAATTTTGCTTATTCACCAAAAACATGTTTCATCATAATGCACTTGGTATTGAGAAACAATAGTTTCTACACATATCAATATAACACTGCCTGCCCTTTGTGATGTTCCTGTCTTGCTAGTGTACCTCATATGAAGTGTGTGTAGATCATCTTGCTGCCATTACACCTGTCCATTTTTGATTAGATAGCTCTTCAAATAATGAAAGAAATTGATACATATACTGATCTCCATACTCACCTAATGAAGCAGCACAGCTCATACAATTTGATTTTGATACAACTTTCTCTTCCTCATCTATTATAGCTATCACCTCATATGCCTTCTTGTGAATTTTATGTTCTGGTGTGATGTTTCCCTTCACTACACATTGAGATCCATTGCGTTTCACTTGAACATATTCCACTGCATTATCTCCATAACATTCTCTGGCAGCCCTTAAAATATTTTCTTTCCATTAGATACTTGAATTCATGCACGACTTGACTTGGTACTGAAGAATAATGAATGAAAATTGGTTATATACCTACAATTTATTCAGATTTTCAAAGTATGCAGAAGAAAATTCAAAAACCTGTACAATAAGCTTGCAATATTATGGAAAATACAACTTAATTTTCATCATCATGATGATTCCACTATAATCTTAGAAGAAAATACTTATCTACCTGTCTGAATAAATATTAATATGACAACTAAGAGTACTACCTGTCTGAATAAATATTAATATGACAACTAAGAGTATACATACCGTTTGGTTTTCTGATTCCTCATTTCTGCACTCAGGAAATCGATATGTGCGGCATAAAACTCATTCACCATTTCACTATCCACAATGGGTAAATTCCCAGATGAAGCTTTCACAAAACCCGAATCTAGCTTATTACTCATATTGCACAACTGAATCAGATATTCTGAAAATTATTTTTGAACTTTGAGAGGTCTTGAAGTTTCAATCGACAGACGAGACTAACGTTAGGTTAGGTTAGAATAATTCTTCTTCTCTATTGATATTTCAGATATTTGGACGATTGCGCTGTTGCCAGACCCACAAAAAAGTTTTGGGTTTGAATAAAATCATGATCATTATAAGGAATATCAGGATATTATTACTGACACTGAATCATCATCTTGCAAAGTATATAAGTATTCATTATGTGATTATGGAACCAGGTCGCCACATTGTCTATTGCGAACGTAAATACTCTGTCATTGTTGATATTGAATCTCATAAGGTAATTACTGGCTATAAATTTGGCAACGGTGGCTATTCTCCGTGCCAGCAGGTTGATGACGTCACGAAACCTGGCGTTTTTCGAAGGTTCTGATTTTCAATTAATGAAAAAACGTATTTTAGATGATTTTAAATAAGGACTGATAGCATCAACTACTATTTACACATGGACTGATCAATATAAAATAGGTAAGTGGCGTGAATTCGATTAGAGTGTACAACCCCATTCTCCGTTTATGTGGAATTCTGTGACGTAGAGGCACGTGGCGAATCTGTAACAATAGGAGGCTTTTTCATTTCCTTGATATGAATAATTTCATTTTTCTTGCTATGCTTACTAAGGATTTCTACTAGATTTCTGTCTAAGATTTTTGTTATCTCGAACGGTCCCAGGAATTTATTATTCTTCTTATTGCGGTTTTGAGAATTTTGTTTATAAACGATTTGTCCTACTACGAAATCTGGATTAGTGTCACCTTGAGTATTTAATTTTGAAATGATTTTCTGTTTGTTTGCTTCTAGAGTCTCTTTTAGATTTGAATAAACGTGTTCTAATTTCTTTTTATGATTTTCGGCATAGTCCGTAAAAAATGAATTTGGAAGAAATATTTCATTAGGGTTTCTTGAATGGGTATGGCCAAAGGTTAGTTCAAATGGAGTATAGTTTGTTGCGCTATGTATTGAGTTATTGTATCCAATAATAGCGTAATCCATTAAATTGTCTTGTTCTTCGGGATACATTTCTTTGAGGATTCTAAGATGTTCAATAATTGTTGAATGGAATCTTTCAACTATACTGTTTGATTCGTGATGAGCTGTTGTTGTGAAATGAATTTTGATCTTGTGTAGATTCAGTATTTCTTTGACCGTTTCGTTATTGAATTCAGTGCCATTATCGATTATACATTTTTCAGGAATTCCAAAAGATGAAAAATACTTGATTAGGGCATTACTAACATTTATAGCGGTTTTTCCAGCTATTTGAAATGCTTGCGCGAATTTTGTGAATGAATCTACTAGTGTTAAATAGTTTTTATTATCATAAAAGAAGAGGTCTATATGAACTATCTGAAAAGGCTTAGAAGGTGTTTCTGTTATCATTAGTGGAGTATATGGTTTTTTCCTAGCGTATTTCGTGCGTTGACAAATTTCGCATGAATTTATGAATTTTGTGACCGATTCTTTAATTCCTATCCAATAGTAATTCTTCTTGATTTTTTCCAAGGTTTCGGATATACCTCTATGGTTAGTTTTGCTTTCGTGGTGATTTTTGAGAATTGCAATTTGTTCGTCTTTGTCTTGTACGGTGTTCAGTCTTCGTGTGCATTTAATTAATTTTGGTCCTAGTTCTGAGAATTTCTCAATGTAGACTTTATTGAAAGATTGATATAGTTTATCTGTATGGAAGTGCATACAGTATGTCTTGCCAGAAATGGTGTAGTCTCTTAAAAATTCTAGAATCAATTTGTCATTATCTGTTTCTGGGATTTCGATTGTCACGATTTTATGGTGTTCATAGTTTTCTTGTGAAACTTTGAGTCTAGGGTAAATTTGAGGAAATACTAATATTTGGTTCACTTTATTGTTAATTATTTCGTCTAAAATTTTTATGCCATTGTTAGTAGTTTCATTGAAGGTCGAATGTTGTGTTGATGTACCAGTGTCGTCTTTAGTGATTTTGTCAGGGGGTTGAACAGGAGGCTGGACTTGTATGTCTGAAATGACTTGTATTTTTGGTGTCACGATCTTGTCATGTTCGGGAGGTTTGTTTTTCGGTGGTTCAAAGTATTGGGATAGATCTCGGAGGTATTCGAGGGTCTCTGAGACTATGTCACCAGGGTTATTGATCACTGATTCGTCGTCTAAAGCATTTATGGTAATTCTCGAAAGAGCGTCTGCGCTAGTATTTTGTTTTCCGTTTTTGTATACAATGTCGTAGTCGAATTCTTCTAATTTCAGTCTCCAGCGAATTAATTTCGAATTTGGTTCTTTGATGTTGAAAATCCAAACTAATGGTCGGTGATCTGTATAAATAGTGAATTTTCTACCAAATAAGTATGGTCTGAAGTATTTACAGGCCCATACAATAGCAAGAAGTTCTTTTTCTATAGTGCTATATCGTTGTTCAGTTTCGTTTAGTATTCGTGAAGCGAATGCTATAGGTTTGTCAGATCCGATTTGTCCTTGTGAAAGTACTGCTCCTAGGGCAATATTAGATGCGTCCGTAGTTAAAATGAATTTTCTTGAAAAGTCGGGATATTGCAAAATTGGTGAATTTGAAATGAGATTTTTACAAGTATTGAAGGCAGATATAAAATTTTGATCATGAACGACTTTGTTATTCTTTTTCAAACATTGAGTTAGAGGTTTCGTGATTTTAGCGAAGTCTCTAATGAATTTACGGTAATAACCTACTAGTCCAAGAAAGCTTTTGATTTCTTTCGGCGTCGTAGGAATTGGAAATTTTTTGATTGCTGAAATTTTCTCAGGGTTCGGCTTGACGCCGTCTGGAGTTATAACGTGTCCTAAATAATTTACTTCTTTCCGAAGGAATTCTGACTTGTCAAGTTGTACTTTAAAATTTGATTGTCGAAGTCTGTCAAAAATATTTCTCAGTCTCTCAATATGTTCTTGAAGAGATGTACTGAATATGACAATGTCGTCTAGGTATACCAAGCATGTCTCATTTTGAAGTCCTCTTAGGATATTATCCATAACACGTTGGAACGTACTTGGAGCATTTTTGAGTCCAAAAGGCATTCTTTTGAATTCATAATGCCCGTTTTCAGTCGAGAAAGCTGTCTTTTGAACGTCATTCGGGTTCATCTCAATTTGATGAAACCCATTAGCTAAGTCCAGTGTTGTGAAGTATTGACTTTTTCCGAGTTTGTCTAATATGTCCGTTATGTTTGGTAGGGGGTATTTGTCATCTATAGTTTTTTCGTTCAATTTACGATAGTCAATTACTAGTCGCCATTTTCGTTGTCCTGAAGCGTCAAGTTTTTTTGGGACTATCCAAATTGGGCTTGACCAAGGAGATGTAGAGTTTTGAATTATGCCTTGATCTAACATTTTATCAATCTGACTTTTTACTTCGGTTCTATGGATTTCGGGATATCTGTATGTCTTTGTGAAAATTGGTGATTCGTCAGTCAAGTTAATTTTGTGTTGGATATTGTTGGTAAAGGTCAGGGGTATTTTGTCACAATAAAAGATGTCACGGTATTCTAAACATAAATTTCGGATAGCTTGTCTTTCTTCATTATTACAGTGATCAAGACGAAGGTTCTTCACATTAGATTTTAGAACATTATCTTGTTCTTGGTCCAAATAATCATTGGTTTCCATTTTTTCAATAAAATTGAGTTCACAAATATTCAAAATTTCGATATTGAAAGGGTTATTGATTTTGATTTTCACTGATTCAGAACTTGAATTTGATATTGATGTGATCGCAAAAAAGTTTTCGATATTTACAACTGCGCGGGGAGATTCTATTTGTTTATCAAAATGTATATAGTCCAGGTATCCTATGCCTTTTTCGTGGTTGACTGGTATTTTAACGATCTTACTAGTTCTTGCAGGAATATCTAAAATGTAATTGTTCAATTGAAGTTTACTTTTCAATTGCGTTAATTCCTCAGATTCGTAAATTATAGGAATTTTGACATATGGAGTTGTTATTGATTTTGATTGAATATTTACTGAAGCATGTAATTGTTTCAATAGGTCTATGTCAATCAGGCCATCATATTTTTGACTAAAATTGAATAGATAGAATTTATGTGATTCATTTACTTTGAAAACTTTAAAAACAGGGATTATCATAACTTCGTTGTGGTAACTGATGTTATGAGCCGTTTGTATATTGAAATCTTCATTGAAAATAAAATGTCTGTGAAATTTGTAAGCTAAATTTGGATTCATAAGGCTTCTTGTACTACCAGTGTCAATCAGGAAATAAGCATTTAGTTCAGGAATGAAAATGTATGGTAAATTTGCTTTTACTAGGTTTATGTTTAAAATCATGTTTGAGTCTCTGGGTATCGATCTACTTGAAAATTTACTTGGTCATAATTCGGTGATGGAAAATTCTGATGTACTTGTTGATTTGTTTCTTCACTTGGAAGATTGTTATACTGTGAATAATCTGGATCGGATTGGTCGTTACAGTAACCGTTTTGATCATAGTCGTAGTAATCATTGTCAAAATTTTCTTCTGGTGTGTTTGTGTTCTCGAAAGGATTATCGAATTCTTCAATGTCTTGCGCGTAAAGTTGAGTATTAGTAAATGGTTTTTGGATTTGAGTAAAACGGGTATTTCCAGATGATGTATCCATTGGTTCAGGTTGGAATGTTCTTCTGGTTATTTGACTTTGAGGTTGATTGCGAGTCATTTGACTATTATTAGGTCTGAATTGATTTTGACTATTTTGAAAGGGTTGTCTTTGAAAATTATTCTGCATTTGTGGTCTCTGAAAATTGTTTTGGAATGAGGGTGATTGAAAATTATTTTGATATGGTGGTCTTTGGAAAGAATTTTGGAATGGTGGTCTTTGGAAGGTATTTTGAAATGGAGGTCTCTGAATATTATTTTGGAAAGGTCTTTGGAAATAAGGTGATTGTGTTGTTCGTGGGTTTTGTCTATTATTCATCGGAGTAAGTCTCTGTCCGGGTCTATACATGTTTTGTGTATTAATAGAATTACTTTTTGATGCACTGTATAGAAAATTTTCCTCTTCAATTACTAAAGACATGGCTTTTTCCAAGCTATCTGGATTGCGAAAACGTATATTATTTTGCAATTGACTAGGAAGTCCTCTAATAAACGTTTTGAGTGCTAAATCGTCATAACTTTTGATTCTGATGCTTTTCTCTGTCATAGATAGATTTTCTGAATTTACTTTAGATATCAAAAGGCTTCTAGAATCCTGGCAACGCATACCAAAGTTATAGGGAGATTCGTTTCTGAAAGGACTCAAAGCAATTAAGTCTTGAACTAGACAATCAATGTTTCTTTGATCTTCGAAACTAAGTTTTAAAGCATTTTCGATTTCTGTCCAGGTTTTCAATTCTGTACGTGAACCTATCAAACTGAGAGCTCTGCCTGTTAGTTTTCCAAGAAGTGCTCGTATGATGTATGTATTTAGTTGTGGGTTATTATCACTTCTGAAATTATCAATTAAATTGTCGCAACTACCTAGGAAGATTCCTAATGTATGCGGATTTCCATCGAAATTTGGAATTGCATCTACAAAAAGTCTCAAAAGAGTATAGTTCACATCTGATGGAGGTGCCATCTCGTGTATAGTTTCTAACTTTGAACTCAGTGGATTGAATGGATTTTTCAATAACTCAGTTAATTGGTCGATATCTGTAGCATCTACCATTAAATGTCACTAAAATTGAAAATGAATTCACAATTATTGGGGTTATTGGGAATGGTTAATATGGATATGAGCAAAATCACTTACATTAGAATTGCTGTCTTCATTTTTCTCGTTTCTTCTTAATCCTAACTTATGCTAACTGGTTTCGGCGATGTGGTCCTCTGCCAGGGTTCCCAAATTTTCGGCGATGTGGTCCTCCAATTCGGGCTGGTGTTGGCGATGTGGTCCTTCACCAGGCTTCTTGATGCTTTGGCGATGTGGTCCTCCGCTTCAAGTGTAGTTTCTCGAGTTTTTCAGTCTTTTCGCGAATCCACTATTTTTTGCCGTTAAACTGTTGATACAGACCGGTAAAAACGCGATTTTTGTCGTCAAAACCGTTGGGCAAATCCTACCGACTGCGCCAATTTTGAATTCGATAGCGGAAAGCGAATTTTTAAAAAACAACGAGTAACTATGATGAACTTTATTCAAGAGATGAACAATTGAGAAAAAGCCCGGCAAATAATGAATGCAACTGGTTTTATTAAACAAATGTGCTGAGTCGGGTGCATCTCTGATGCTGGTGGAGAGGGTACACGTGGCTTCCCATAACTTACATATAGTTTTCAACAATAATTATGAACAATATTGTAATTTGAACATTCCCCCGATGTCGATTCTGAAGCGTTCATGTGATATTGTATATTCGAGTACAACGCCACATTGGTTGAATATTTTCTCATTAATATATGGAAACATGATTTCTTCCTATATTGATTGCTATTGTTTCAACTATATCATGCGGAAGATATCGAATGCATATTGTTCCAAAGGTGAATATCTATTTCGACCATTTAATATTTTCCTTCATATCGGTCATAAGAGAGAAAAACACCATTGTATTTCCAAGTTCAACTGCATATCACTCGAATAGTTTTCCAGTCATATTCAAAAAGTGATATCATACTTTATTGGTCAACATATGATTCACTATATCATGATGTGAGCGATATTGTTAACATATTGTTTTGGAGTTTTGATATCGGGATTTCGATATTTCTCCGATATCACTCCCAATAAATTTTGATAGATAACGCTATAAGTGCCAGCCAGACGAGAGAATATGAATATCGACTCATGATGATTGGAAGGCATAATGACCAAATTTCGCCAAATGTTTTTTTTTCAAGTTCCGCAAATATTGGTATGAGAATATTCTACTATAATTTTCAAGAGGAGAGAACATAGCAACATAATGATTTCAATGACCCACCAATATTTCCAACTAATATTGAACCAATATTGTCAAATGTTCACTTTTCATATCTCGCCAATATTGACCTCACATTTTGTGACCAATATAACTCCAAGAATATTCAATCGATATTGGTGTGAAAATATTTCACCAATGTTTTGAAGACAACATTGCAACATGCTGATTCTTAATATTCCACCTACATTTTGAAACTAGTATTGTTCCAATATCACCGAATGTTCACGTTTTCTTTCTCACCTATATTACGTTCACAATATTTCACTTATATTCTCGTGATATTGCAACGATATTGCCCCAATGCATGTGTGTTACTTGGGATATCTTGCTTTAATATACAGAGTGTTTCGAAATTCGACCGACAACGCTTGACAGGTGATAACCTTCGTGATTTCATAATCTCTGAGATAGGGACATATGGTCTTGAAGTGTTCAGTTCTCGAGATATAGGGCGTTGAAGTTGAGAAATTAAAATAGTTTTTTCTCGATATCTCATGAAAAATTGAATATAATGCATTCAAATTCGGTATATGGTTTGATCTTCCAATGGTTAATTTTTTGACCAGAAAGACATTCCGAGAATTTTATCCAGAGGTGCGCTACAGAGGGTTGTGATAACTTTTCCGCACATATTTTCTACGCCACTGATGAAATTTCAATTATTTCTAATTTCTCGAATTGATTGGTCAATTATGTTGAAAAAGTGCATCACCTTCAACTAAGCTAAAATGAACAGTTATCGAGATATTTGACCCAAAATAGAAGTTTGCATAGTAATTTTTCATCTTCCCCAGTATTAGAAAATTACGAACATTTTTGTTCTCTCTTTATGCGTGGAATAACTATTTCTGTTCAGCTATAGCATGAGATCTGAATAGTATCTAATCTACTCAACACCAGAAAAATATTTTTGCAATTTTCTACTACTGAAAATGATGAATTATTACTATGCAATCTTCTATTTTGGGTCGAATATCTCGAAAACTGTTCATTATCTGTTATGTTAACAGAGATCCCAATGATACCCTTCGAATTTAGGACACGCTGTACAGTAAAACACATTCAGATCAAGTAACCTCCCATCAGGAACAATGCATTTTGTTATTCACATTATGAATAAACATATGATTATTATTGATTATCGGAATATTCTGATTATTTTGTACAAGTATACAGTGCAAAGTGTGAAAAACACATTATTCGTTATGGAGAAGATGTGATTTTCTAGTCCTAGAAGATTTGCGCCTGAACAGCGAGAATATTACTCAGATCAATTTCATCATGTTCTCCATCAATTCATGACAAGAAATCGATCCCTCTGAGAAATACATAATTTATTTGAAACGAGGAAAATCGAAGAGTAGTTTCCTATATGATATAAATGTTCAGTAAATATTGCAAAATAATCAATCTCACTAATTTCAGGTACCAGTTAATGATAAAACTAATATCTCATGACTAGATATAACTTATGCAATATATAAAAACCTCTGCAGAAACATCTGGGTCCAAGGACACTTATTTGAGCTGGACTAACACCATAAAGTAGGTAACCACTGCACCAAGTACCTATTGACAAATCACAAAAAACAATCAATACATCATTTCTGCTGAAGATGCAACTGATGATAATTTGAAATCAGTTATTAATACACCAAGGTTGTGAGGAATATCATCATTACCCAGGGAACCATGTTATATCCCAAAGAATCAGCGGAGGGGTATAAGGTCCCGTAATAATATTCTTTACTACCAAGGTGTATATTAATTTATTCCCACCACAAGCAATACATTTCAATCATTTTATTCAGGTGAAACTGAAATATAAACCTATTTTCACTCCTTTTCGATTCTGATAAAAATCTACGATCCATGATAATGACAGCATCTGACAAGTCGTTATTGATAGATGTCATTCCTGCGAATGTCGCATAGGAACCGTGAATTTGGGTTGGTTATAACAGGGGTGACTATGTCTTTATTGGCTAGTGGTTCATTGAATGATGAAAAATACCTTGGTAGTAAAAACATACTTCACCCCTCGGGCAGGAGTAAATAATGGTTACGAACGAACGACTACGAAGGCCGACTTTGATAACCCATATCGATTATCGTATCTTGGAATCACAAATACCTAGTAAAGATTCTTTGAACGATGTATAGGAGATATGTAACAAGCCAGTATTGAAAGGATTGGGGGTATACTTGTCGTGAATCTGTTGTGTTCCCGACTGTCACTCATTCTGTGGAGCACGCGAATGTTGCGAATCAAACAGAGTCACTGTTGATTCGAACGAAACATACTACTTTTTCTGCAATAGAAATTAATGACATCTGATTGATAGAATATAAGTGGAGGTACTACTATTTTGACTCACTTGAGCATGTCACTATCGAAGCAGCTTTCATATCAGCTGTCATCCGACATACTTTGAGTGTCTAGAAGGTTAAGGTGACGTTAAACTCCCACATACTCTTAGTTCCTAGGACTTTTACTTCATCTCCACCTCCAAGACACTAAAGGTGTTGCATACTGATCATTTCATTATGTCGGTAAAAAAAAAGTCTACTTCAAGAGCTAATCTGGGGAAAAAATGGACGATTCTTCAGTCGACTGCAGAAAAAACACATTTTCACTGTGACGGGAAAAAGTTTGAAATTCCATCTCTGTTGACAGGTTATAGAATGTCACTTTCCATAAATTCCCCTTTTTCTTACGATAAAGAAGTTGGTACTTTTTTTCCAGATATATATCACATATGTATAAGCACACTGTTGATGGCTTTTGATATGCTATAGTTCCGAAAATTAAGCCAATACCACGGTCTCCGAGAAAGAATTGCCTTTTATTTTTTATTCGACTTCGCCGTTACGTGAATTTCTAAATTATCACTGAACAAGTTTATTCAAACATAATAATAATTATGCGTACAGCAATGGCATCTTGGGGTGTTGAAGGCGAGTTCGAAATGAAGGTTGTCTTAAGTATTTTGGAAACTGCTAGTGATAAGACAACAAAATTTTGCACATGTTTGAGTGTCACCTTATATTTTGACTCCTACTCACAGCTTCAACTATACGAGGTGAAAAAACCTGCCAATATGAAAGTCGTAAGGTTTGTTTGAACTATCTTTTGGCACTCCTCGAATAAACAAATGCAAATCGCCAAATGAAATATAAAGTCCACATCAGTTCGTTCTGGAAGATGATTTTCTTCTGTTCACAAAAACATAGCGTGTCTACGTGGGTTGAGAAAAATGGTAATAAGTATTTTATGAATAATTTCCATGATCTGAGAGATTCGATCATCGAATATGATTCTTCTCTCAGTAGGTATGTCAACAACATTAATTTTGCTCAAAAGTAGGCATTTTCGACAATCGAAAGTTGTTATTGAAAAAAGTTTACTGGAATTGGAAACCATGTTTGAATATCTTATAATATCTATGCACGAAGGGAATCAGGTTCAAAAATTTTTCACAATTTGAATAGAGAGTTTTTGACATACAACTGTAAAAATTCGAAATCTGATATTTACAGTCTTGGTTTAGGCCTTGCAGAAGTTCTTATGAATAACTACGTCATTTCGTCAAATCGATAATACATCAGTTTCCCATATAAATCAAGCAGAAATTATTGTTGAAAACAGTCAAACATGATTTTCATCGTAGATAGATCTAATTATATATTTGAACATAGATTTTAATTATAGTGAAGTTTTCTCTATAATAATTCTCGATATTATCAGGAATGAAGGTACTATATAGGGCAAACTTAACATTTCTTGGAATACCTCGTACATGACTGGAGAAATAAGATATCTGATATTTGAATTTTTTCAAGCCATGCTGAACATTCCATGAAAAACCCTTTTCATCGTGAAATTCGTAATAAAAAAGTTTTCCGTATGTAGCCGCAACTCAAATAGACACGCTGTATAGTTTGCTGATGTTTTCTTGATAAGTATTCGCCTGAATTTTTGCTGCACTACTGAAATGCCTGAAATATTCACGTATAAGTGAACAATGGCTTTAGAATTGGGGAAACATTAGCAAACCATATACACATATTTGTGAACAAGAAAAAAAAATCTTTCACTAGAAAAACTGAAAACTGTCGAGATGTCCATAATTCCTGGTCACACTGACGAAAATGGCATGAACAAAAAGTTGTTTACCATGCCTCTGATCAGAATTCCGAAATATTCTTAACATTTCTCAACTGAGCATAAAGAGTTGGGTACTTGGTTATTTCATCACAAAGGGTTTCGAAAATATTTACAATGAACCTTCATCTCGAGCTCGGCGCTTTTGGAAGAAGACATCTCTGAAGCTATATTTATACAAAGTGTCCCAGAACAAACTACCATAAATTGTACAGGGTGAAAAAGATACTGTAATAGGCCGATTGAAATCAACTCAGCTCATACGAAACTATATCGTTGAGCCATAAGAGGGTGTTGAAGGAAAATTTCATTTCCAGAATATCCTCAATATTTCGTAATAGTTGAGAGGTACTGCTCTGAAATTCGTATGGCATTTCACTATGATGAATTGAGAATGAAAAACATGTCGTACCAATTCAATCAATGTACAGGAAGTTAGTTATTTTGCATTCTATTCGATAAAAATCAATGTGACTTTTTCCGATTGCGGCATGGATCACATTTTGATATTTTGAAGGATGACAGAATCAATTATCTCACTTTTTTCGAACAGGAGTTTTTTATAATTTCTATTACTTTTCGAGATGAATTCCAGAATTCATACCACTCAACAAAAAAGCTTGCGAATTGGTGAACATGATTATTGTGGTCAATAACTCAACACAAATGATGTAGAAACGAGCAAAACATGATAATTCTGACATCATAAACGAGTAGTATGGAGAAGCACCAAAATGAATTCTAATTCATCTCGAAAACCAAGGAAAACTATAGAATACTAGCAGTCAGAAGAAAGTGGGAGAATTGATTTTGTAATTTTCAACTCCCTGTATATTCATCGAATTGGAACGACATGTTGACCATGCACATTCACTATAGTGAATTTCCCTATCAATTTGGGAGTGGTACTTCACAAGGAATACGAAATATTGAAGAAGATCTGGGAATAAAATTGTTCTTCATCGCCCTATGACGGCTCAACTCAGTTTCTGGGACACCTTGTATACATTTTCTCTGCTATCCATATTCATAGTTACAGTCAAAATATCTTTATGTAATTCTTAAACACATTGTATATGTGAAGAAGCAGTTGCAATTTTACTCACAGAAGCAAATAGATCCAAGGAAATCGTGAAAAACTTGGCCCCAGATATAGACATAGCTTTCTGACATTGCTGACACACGATTTGAACAAAGGTCTTGGCTTCTTCTGAACCATCATACCAATGACAACTGTACGCTGCCTCCATTACCGAAGAGCTCTGGAAATAGATCATCCATAAACATCAAATTGTGGTGTTCTCAATGGTCTGGTTGAAATCCGTCATACATTTATGAAGAGCCAAATAATCTTTTCTTCAGTTAACACTTTCAGATAGCACAATGTCATTCATAGAACGTCCATAGGATATTCTTCTTGAATATCTTAATATCCTCAGAATATTCCCACAATATGATACAAATATTCTAGAGATGTTCTACGAATATCCGGGATGGACTGTTTCAAATATTCACAGATTATTCCTAGTGTATTTGGAAAGGAAGAAAATTGCAAGAAAGCTTGTTGGTGGATATGCGAACCTCCTTTGCTGTGATTGAATTCTTACAACACTGAATTAATGGGGTAATCAGCATTGGGACTAGAGAATAATGAAGGTTGTGTCAGGGTAAACAATATAAATATTGCTACGGAAATACAACAACATATATTCTTCTGAATATTCCCAGAATATTCGAAAATAGTATTTTCAGAATATTCAATGAGTATATCCTGGGAATATGTGGAATTGAATGTTCATGAAATATTCTTGGCAGAATGTGAATCATATTATCATTCTGAGAATATTTTATAGGAATATTCGAAAACAGGTATATTTGAAGATTGTCAGAATATTCGAAGAATATTTTGTGCTCTCTGCGTTTTGTCGAATTGTCGAGAGTATGCATCTCCCAAAGAATTCCCATCACGTGATATATTGAGATTCGTGTTTTTCGCGATGAAATTGTGGAGACTGAGTTTGATCAGGGAGTTTTGCTCTTGTCATTAGTGTACTAATTTAGGCCTCCAAGGAGGGTTTCGCTTATAATTCCAAGTTTTTTTGTGAGCGAATGCGGATGAATTCATAATGTATCACTGTGACCAATCCGACAATGTGGTTTATGAATGCATCGTGAATTATAGTATTTTGTCAACCATTCATGCACTCATGATACTTCCCCCTCCTAGTTAACTTTTGCTTTGATGGTAGTTCAAGTTCTTCACTTCGATTCGGATGAAGAAATATTTTTCAGAATGGTGCCTGGTTGCCATTTAGGAATTTTTGTTTCAATTTCGATGAAGGATCAAGTGATACTCATTTGTAACGTCTCTAGATAAGTTCTCCATACGAGATCAAAATTTTGAACAGAAGCATTCATCCAAAACAAAAATTGCGGATGATGATGTTTGAAATCTCATGTCGCAGGAACCTTCAGACAAAATTAATATTAACGTGCTCTCGTGATATCTCCAACGCTCCGTTTGCATCCAGAGAAGTTCTCTATCCAGAAAGAATAATTATGACTATTGAAGAAAATGTTATAGTGATGAACATTATTATTTGAATTGATATTTTTCAAAATTTTTCTGCAGCTGGAATAATCATCAGGAATTTTCAAATATCTGGAAAACTCTCAGGATTCATCAATTATAGAAAATATGGCTTTGGCAACCAAAGACTGAATGAACATTACTTGCCTTCGTCACCCATACATGGCAAGATTCATTGCACTAATTACCCCCCCTCCCTAGTTATCTTTTTAACAGCGGATGGGAGTTTGTCATATTGGAATCGACACATTTTTTTCATAAAATTGTGATCACCAGATCAGAAGATATGCTGGGTGCTGGGTTTTGAAATTGCAGCCCCCTGTATGTACCTGGTGAACAACTAAGAACGGCTGTCATATCTATCAATTTTCCAACTTTGATAGTTGATATCTTCCGTTGGCGAAAAGCTATCATGTTGCGGTTTCCGTTGGTCTGTTGAGATCTTTTCTCTCTATCACATCGTGTCATGTTATGCATACTATGAGATTTATCCTATCTCAGACTTGTATTATTATTCGGTGCTGAGATATGGCCGACAGCCGTTCTCAGTCGTTCACCCTGTACATTTCATGCTTTGTCAAGAAGATCTCTATTATATACGATAAAGTCTGATCTGACGTGACATGATTGTCGATAGTGATCTATACCTTTTCAACTTCAATTTCGGAAAAAGTAATCTCGATTTCAGAATTGGTTAGTTCGATTTCAGAAATGGTAAACTCAATTTCAGAATCGGTGAGATGAATTTCAGAAAAAGTTCATTCAATTTCAGAAATGGTAAGTTGTATTTCAGAATTGGTAGGTTCAATTTCAGAAAAAAATCCTTATATTTGTTCGAAATGTTTTCAATTGTATGTGAGATTAACAAACCATATTCACAATATTTAACTTGTCAAAAACAATTCAATAACATGATTATAATCTCAATTTAATCCACAGATGCCTTCCATCCGAATCGCTGGAAGATAATAACGTTGCACATGATTATGAGAATGCAAACACATTTGAGGTGCTATCATTTCCATTGAATGATCTGCACATTCCTCAAGACATCGCAGTCTGAATTCTATCTGGTTGAGCAAGCTCTTCGGGTCCCCAGCTATCACCCTTTGGCGATGCTCTTGCAAGAAGCTCTTCACTTCTGACTTGAAGGCACCCCATATATGTTCAATCTGATTCAACATAGGGCTCTCAAACATTCTTCATCCACTGTAAACAATCTTCTCTTTTGCAATTTAAAACATTACAAGCATATAAAAGGATTTCATCTTCTGAAATTGAACCTACCAATAATAATTCTGAAATACAACTTACCATTTCTGAAATTGAATGGACTTTTTCTGAAATTCATCTTACCGATTCTGAAATTGAGTTTACCATTTCTGAAATCGATTCAACCAATTCTGAAATCGAGATTACTTTTTCCGAAATATAACTCACCGATTCCGAAATTGAAGTTGAAAAGGTATAGTCGAAAATATCCTGTTAATGAGATTTGGAATATTTTTATGCGTCATTTTGTTTTGGTCGGATATTTTGGTTCACAAAATTCTGATTAGAGACATTTCAAATAGCTATCATTTGACCACGCACCTATTTCAACTGAAGACCACTGGCCATTATGGGAGATACAATTCTCTTATTCGAATCAAAATTAGTTGAACCACACAGTGTATCTTCGAGAAATCTGCAGTGTGATACTGATCCAGATCTTTCATATACAGCCAATAGAGAGTTGAAGTAATCACTGTACGTAGACCTCCACGTCGACGTTAACGTACGAAAAATAACGTTTACGTATTGTCGTTAAATTGAGTTGAAGTCGCCACTTTGGTCGTCACTGTCATCATAACGTAATAATACATTCTGTTTTCGGTTTGTATTGGTCACATTTGGTTGTGTGTTTAAATTCGAACATTTATCCCTGTCAAAATTAGAGGATTCCTTGATGCAGAACTCGTTGGTGATCTCGAATTTGATAATTTTTACTCATCGGCATATTTCGAGTATAGTTCGGTTAACGTACGTTGATATTTAGGGTATACGTGAAGGAACGTGAGATAACGTACACCCGTAAGCCCACTAACAACGCAAACGTGAAGAATTGGAAAATGCGCATGCGTAGCTGTCAATTTCTACGTTTACGTTAACGTTCATGACAACACTTCAACTCTCTATTACCTCGAGAATGAAGTAGAAAAAATATTTTACCAAAAATGAAAATGGAATGAATTGAATAGTCATGAAAGTGAAATAGCCACTACAATCAGAATTTAGATTTTGCTGAGTGATTATATAAACTCAAATACGATATCTTACCTCTTCGATCAGCCTGTTTCCAAAGATGCAGAAGTGGAAAACTTGGGCCAAAGAGTAAACCAAGTAACCAATCACACTAGCTGCATATGTGTTGACTCCATCAATCTAAGTGCACAAACAAAAATGTCTTAGAATTCCTTCAATATGCGTCAGTGAAACAGGAACCGATCACACCAGCTGTATACAGGGTGGTCCATGAGTAATTTCAATTCGTTAATATTGTATTATTATTAGTTGAATACATAAACCCGGAGTTATTTTCACACGAAGTTCATAAAATGAACAACAATTGCAGATTTCGGGAGAAAAACAATTACTCTCCTGGCTAATGCCACGCAGAACATTGAACTACATCCTCCCGGAATCTATTTATCGAGTCGTATGAACGAATACTGATACAAGTGTTTTTTTCCTGACTGCCTATTGATTTCGATCCAGCCAAGCCACGCTAGACACCCACAGACCGGTTTCGAGCTCTTTGACTCTCATCATTGCAGGGCAGTCTCAAGCCAGTAGTCCCAAGACCGCCGACTAAGCGTAGCCTAGCGGAACAAAAATCAAGTTGGCACGATTTTGTAACCATTTGAAGATTTTTTATACATAGCGGAAAACCCCAGTCACTACAAGTTACTATACAGACCGAATGATTCCATTTTTCTCTTGCTTCGTGAAGACAGGTTGTCCTCCATGTGACCTCACATGCATGCTTTTGTATTCATGAAACAGGGTTTCGTAAGGAATTTGGAATTCCTTGGACGCTTTGTTAATGAACCAGTTCGCATCAGCTGTCTTTTCTAGTGCTTTATCCACATTCTTATCGTTGTAGTTCTCATAACCCCAACTTCGCGTTTATAGATACGCCCCATTGCAGATTTTTGCACCCTTTGTGATAAACCAGACCTGAAATTCGAATTGAAATTGGTCTAGATTGAGGCAAACAACGAAAAGTCTCATCAAAGTGACCTCACATGACTTATTCAATAATAATTTTCGAACCAACGAATTTTGTGTCGAATTTGACATGAATTGAGATTGAGTTGAAAGCACTCCATTTTAAAAAACCAATATCGTGAGAAAAATAATAAAAACTCATGAGTTACTTCATAATTTTGGACAGTGTCCATTTGACGTCAGTTTGAAGTATTCTTATACAGTAATTTTCCTAACAAGTGCGAAAAGTGATTCTTTCCCGCACGCGACTGCCGTTGACATGAACGACGCAAAGCATCACCAACTACTTATACTTAGTGATAAATATCGAATCTTTGTTTTTCCCGCACTAGTGCAGAAATAAAATTCCCGCACTAGTGTGGTATACATTTCCCCATACTGTTGCGGAAAGAATACACTTCCAAAACTGAATTGCGTGCGGGTATAGGGTGAATCACGCACGCTTGTAGAAAAAAATATCTACAGGAATATTATAGCAGCTACTTACTGGTACGCTAGCACGACATAATAATGGCGGAACTCCACCCTTCGATTATAATTGCGATAAATTCGAATTGATTCAACAAAATATCACCAGTTGTCAAAGTGCCCCCATAAAATCAATTTCATCCCATTTGACGGTACATAAATTCCAGGAGGATTCAATTCTATGTTCTGCGTGGCATTAGCCACGAAAGTAATTGTTTTTCTTCCGAAGTCATTGCTGTTCATTTTATGAACATTGTGTGGAAATGACTTTGAGCTTTTTGTATTTATTCAACATTCCATTCCACTCCGTAGTTAATTATTAGTGTTAATAACTACTTCCTTATACCATAACTTCCTGTGTTCTACTAAAAGTTATTCTCAATTGAAGGAGACAAAAAAGAATAGACAATACTCACTTTTGTTGCCTGATACGCAAGTAAGGTCAACAGTACTGTAGAAGTCAACATATGCAGAAGCAAAGCTACACCATATGCATCTCCAATGGCAGTAACCAGCCTGACGCATGAAACAGATTTAATATTTATCATTATCACCGCAAGTGTCCATTTTCTTCCATACATGGAATAATATTATCAAAAAAGGTAACGCTATAACTAGTTATAAAATATTCTGTAATTCGTTGGTATGTATATTCATGTACAAGGATAGGGATATTGAGGAAACTGTTTTGAGCAATTGGGGAATAAAATTGGACAAAGCCGTTGTTGTGAACTTCCCAACATTTCATCACCCTGTATTGAACATAAACAAGAAGGTGTGAGCAACTAAAAGAATCATCTACTGTTTCCCTAATAATTCTGACAAGTTGTCAAATATCTCAAAGTTGATTAATATTTTCTGTAATCAATTTTTATAACGAATTGTCGAGAATTCGTAATAGAAAAGGAATCTTCTGGTCTACGCTACTCAACTCTTTACGGTCCTTCGAACCCTCCACCCCAATAACCCCATTACATGGTCGCTTCGACCTGGATTGGCAACCAGTGGGAGACTTATTTCCTGCACTCAAAACATCGGTCGCGAAGGTTTCAACTTGGAAGAAGTCGCTCTCTCGTCCCAGGTTATTGACAAAACATCAGACTTCAACCCCTCTCAGCTGCTGCGAAGAAGACGAAAGTAAGAAGTTTGCCGCCTGAATATCTGTCAGAGCCCGCGGATTCACGAGGTCAGAAGTTTATAATTTCTATTTGAACAGTTTGGCTATTGATTTGACTGACAGTTCTCAACGTCATTTTTGATAGCCCTCTGTATTTCACTTCAGATTGCTAATTTACATTGTTTGGACTACACGAGTAACATGGAAGATCTCGGCAGAAAACGAGGACGTTCCAGAGCAAACATCACAAGAATCGAAAATTTTGTTGCTGAACATGAAAACGGGGAAAATCTCAATAGTAATGAATTGGTTATCAGAGAAAACATGTAAATTAAGGCATTCAATGATAATTGTTCGATACAGGATGGCATATTGAAGACAGAGGTGAATCACAAATGATTGATAGGGAAACTGTAGAAGAGCGTTATGTTGCTGTTCACAGTAAAATTCGTACGCTGATTCAAAAAAAGGTGAATTTGATTCCCGCTACCGATGGGTTACATTGGGTTACAGAGGTTAAATTACCTTTCCAATTTTCACGAGCAGATATGATGATTGGAGATCTTTTTATGAATTGTTTCTTGCACTAGTTGACAAAAATTCGTACCTGGCCAATTCCCAAAAGTTTTTATACTTGAAATCTGTTCTTAAAAACGAACCCCTCTGCTTGATTAACGAACTTTCGATCACTGATGGAAATCACACGATCGCATTAGATATCTTGAAAAAACGATATGATAACAAATTAGCCATAATTGATTCTCACATAAAATCTCTTTTGGAGGTAGAGGTATCAAAGGAGAATCCTTCTTCAATAAGAGAATTTATTACAAAAATTGAACAACATTCTGATGCCCTGAAGGCTATGTCCGTACCAGTAGATTCATGGGACTTAATTTTAGTCTATATTTTCCAAAATAAACTGAACTTTCATACTCACAAGGCTTATGAATTAGAAAGGGACTCCGCCAAAGTTCCCAAATTGGAAGAATTCTTGGAATTTTCAGATAAGCGTTGTTCAGCTTTAGAATACGTCTCTCAGTCAGAAAATAAATTCAAACAGAATAAATATCCCAATCCACAAGCTTCTTACACAGTAACAAACAACTCGACACTCTCAAGCAAGGGAACGATAGTTCAATCATGCATATATTGCAAGGGAAAGAATCACTCGATTTATAAATGCTCACAATTCAGTTCACTATCTATACAACAAAAAAGAAATTTTGTCACAAAAAATGAATTGTGCTTCAAATGTTTGGGCACAAAACACACTGTGAATCAATGTACCTCAGATAGGTGTAGGTCATGTTCAGGTAGACATCACACGTTGCTACATGAAATCCCAACTCTCAATGATGATAGACAATCTCCTCAAGCAAATTCAATCTCCACAGAGAGCTTTTCTAATAAACAAACATTTCATGAAAATGATATCGCTAGCGCCGATTCAAACCCGCTTGCGCAGCCGCCAATTTCACCCAGTCGTTCGTCTGTCAATTGGTGTTTCAGTAACCAGAATAATAATAATCAAATTTTATTAGCCACAGCTCAAGAGAATCTGATTTCCGATTCGGGAACAAAGATAACAGCTCGCGCGCTCTTAGATTCTGCATCACAGACTACGTTCATTACTTCAGATATAACAAAACGTTAGAAGACTCAAACTCAGCAAGGTCATGTACAGGTTTCAGGAATATCCCAAGACACTACAATTGTCAATGAAATTGTGAATGTTATTATAGAATCTCAGTAGCCAAATCATTTTCAGGTAAAGGTACTTGCTCTCTTCCTCAAACTCGTATAGATATGTCTCGTTTGAATATTCCGACTGATTTGTTTATGGCTGACAAACATTTTGATATTCCTGGTCAAATTGATATCCTGATTGGAGCAGATCTGTATTATGAATTGATCGAACCTGGATTGATAAGATTAGGAAATGATTCACCAGTTTTACTTTTTAGTAAATTAGGATGGCTCTCAGGTGGCCCGATACTACTCCAACAGATTTGTAACATAAGTCTCACGTTATTTCCGCATACCCAAGAAATAAATGAACTGATACCCAAATTTTGGCAGCTTGCGGAAATATCTACTAAACGCATTTTTTCTCAGGAAGATCGAATATGTGGAAATATATTCTCTTCAATAACACGACGCACAGAAAATGGACACTTTCAGGTGTATCTACCTCTGACATCTGACATTTACTCATTGAATCTGGGGAATTCATATGAACTGGCTAAAAAACTGTCACATATGGAACAAATTGTGCTCCATTTCTTGCTACTAGATCACTTCTTCAGTTGGCAAATGATGGAAATTTTACCATCCCGCTAGCTTCAGAGGCACTTTCTGAACAATGTTATGTAGATGACATTTTAGGTGGTGCAGACACCTTGGAAAATTTGTTAAGGCTACGAGATGAACTCGTAGAGCTCTCATGTTCTGCAGGTTTGGAGTTACACAAATGGGTTTCAAATACCACAGAATTCACAAATTCGGATGAATTGAAAACTGATCCTGAATGAGATTTCCCTTCTGATCATTTGAACAAGATTTTAGGAATATCATGGAATCCACATTCTGATTCATTCAGAATCGCCACTAAGTTTCTCTTTCAAGATCAACCTCCAACCAAAGGAATGTTTTATCTTGCATCGCATCTCTGTTTGATCCCTTTGGTTTGATAGGTCCAGTAATAGTTCTCGCAAAAATCCTAATGCAAGAGATGTGGGTAAGGAAAATAGAATGGGATGAATTGTTACCCCCGATGTTGATAGATCAATGGAATATTTTTCATGACAATATTCCTATCCTCTCACAGTTATCTGTACCTCGATGGTTATTCTCAGAAGGAGACGCTAAGGAAATACAGTTGCACGGGTTTTCAGATGCATCCCTGTTGGCTCATGGTGCCTGTTTATATATTCGATTCATACATTCGAATGAGGTTCTATCGAAATTAATTTGTTCCAAATCCAGAGTTGCCCCATTGAGAACTATTTCCCTCCCTGAATTGGAACTGTGTGGTGCTCTTTTGTTTGCCAGACTAACTCACAAAATTCTGTCCATACTGACTAAAAAATTTTCAATGTCGTTCTCTAGACAGATTCTCAGATAACTCTCTGTTGGATCACTAATTCTCCTACTAGATGGACAATTTTTGTCGCAAACCGAGTTTCTGAAATCCAAGAAATAACCATAAATGCTTCGTTAGAAAATCTTGCTGATCACATATCACGAGGTTTATCTCCATCATCATTGATTAATTGCGAAATGTGGTGGTCTGGACCAAAATTTCTTTCAGATATCAGTAGTGATTTTGATCAACCCGCACCAATTGAAAATCCCTTGTCTCTACCAGAACAAAGATCAGTACTACCCCATGTTCATATTAATTCTAATATTTCCACAACTTTTTCACGATTTTCAAATTCCATTCGCATGCAACGGTCAATTGCGTACTGTATCAGATTTGTTGATAATTGTAAGCCCGATAACAAAAAACGAATCAATTCACTCATTGTTGCAGAAATTGCTCTTCTTTCTCACAATGAAACTCTTCCCAATGATTGTTCTATTCTGCCTTCAACACCTTTTTTCGATATAGAAGGCATACTACGTGTAGGTGGGAGGCTTGATGAAGCACCTCTACCGATCTCTCAAAAACATCCTATATTATTGCCCTCCAAAGATTACTTTGTCACATTCATCATCAGAAATGAACATATACGCCTCAATCACGCTGGACCACAAAATGTATTGTGTAATCTGTGAGGAAGTCATTAAAGATTGTGTGAGATGTCATCGTTTCAAAGCTAGACATGTCCAACAGCTCATGGGTGTGCTTCCTCCAGAACGTGTCTCTCCCACGAGAGCATTTTTCAATGTTGGTATCGATGGGAACACACAAATCACCAGAATGTAAAATCGCAGATCCGTAATCCATCAGAATATACATTTTCAAACCAGTAACTTAACAGAACAATATTTTATAGGAATCGTATTTATCTCTACTGTAGATGCACAGAACCGCAATTCCTCAAATCGTATTTTGTATACTATACATGAGCATACCAGACAATAACAGATTGCAAATGCGCAGATGTGTATTTTTCTATAATAGCAATATCGCAGATCCGCAAATATACAGAATCGAAAACTAACAAACCAACATCACAGCGGAATGATATTTCGTCAGAATCATAACAACACAGACCGTAATTTGTCAGAATCGCAGAATGACAGACCGCACATTAGCAGACCGTACTTTGTCAGAATCGAAATACAACAGACCGTTTATCGACAGAATAGTAAAATGTCAGAACCGTACATTGACAGAATAGCAAAAAATCAGAACAGCATATTCACAGAATCTCAAAATATCAGAACTGTAAATTGAACGAATCGTAAAATGCTAAAACCGTACATCGACAGACTCGTAATACAACAGACCGTATTCCATCAGAATCATATTATATCAGAACGTACAATGACAGAATGCACTTCATCAGACTGTAATGTCATATACTGTATTGTGATAGAATCTTAAACTATCAGAACCGTAATTCAGCAGAATAGTAAAATGTTAGATCCGTAAAATAACAGAATCGTAAAAATTCAGAACCGTACATCGACAGAATCGTGAAATATAGGAACTGTACGTCAGCAGAACCGTAAAAAATCAAAACCGTACATTGGCAGAATCGGAATTCATCAGAATGTAATGCAGCAGAACCGTAAATTGACAGACTGCAGCGAGGCCTACCAGCCACGCGCAGAGCGAACGCCGGTCACAGTGTTGCCTGCTCTCACGTCATGTGGGGATTCTACGTACACTTTCAGTTCGACCTGCTTTTATGTTCCTATTGCTCTTGTACACTCGAGAATGAGATCGTTCATATGATATGAAGTGATGAATGACCACATTTCAATATGAAATATATGAACGTCACCCAACTGTTTTGCTATATGGAGAAGAAAGTGTTTATTTGAAGTATTTTCTTAAAAACTACAATTCCTTGAAGTCAGTTGGGAGAAGGGTACGAGAAATAGGTGTTTGGCATGTTACAAGTGTTTGGGATCACACGTTAAAAGGTAAGGCCCCCGTCATTCCTTGCTCGCACAAGACTTTCGAAGACTTCTGAGGGTTGCTCGTAAGGGAGCAACCAAATGACGGATAAAACAATTTTACAATTTTTTTTACAACAAACTTTGGAGTTTTCAAAGTTTGATTATAGATACAAGATATTGGATGTTTTTTATATGAATCTATGTCATACCCAAATTCATTCATTTTGTATTTTGTACCCATATTTCTAGAAAAAGGAAGAAGGTGATACGAAACTAGATTGAAATCGAAATTCAGCTACGGAATTTAGTTTCGAGAATTCTTTATTAACGATAATTAGTGCGGTGCTGTAGATAGGGATTGATGAAAAAATGCTTATACATATACATACATACACATGGAAGCCATTGAATAAACGTTCTTGTGAAACTCACTATGGAAGCTATTAAATAAACGTTCTTGTCTATCTGATTCTGATTCTGATCTATATCAGGTGACCTTGGACCATAGGCGCCACCAGATAAAAATAGGATATAGGGCGGACAAAATTCGGGTAACCTACGAATGAAAACTGAGTGTGAATACTCAAAGCTAATATTAATCTGTTTAATTCTCGAAATGTCATCTCCAACCATTCAGAACTTGAAGACTAATTTTCCATGATATTGACCATATCCGCTCGTCAAAACTGAACCCATCACCAGTTCCTAAGCAGTTTTTTGAACAGCCTCTGTGAATCTGAGATAGAACAATCAATAAAACAATAATTGATCTTCGCATTGTCGAGTTTAGACGAAAATGTAGTTTACCTAACAAATGCCGAAAGTCATACTTTTCCGCACCTGTTTATTTAGATATAAGGAAATACATAGAGAATTCGCATTCGGTATGTGATGAAATCATCAATTCCTTCTCAGTATATTCAACAGAAAACAACTACTCTCCTGGTTGCGATTTTACTAAATATACTGTACGCTAGCACAAACCACGCCGACCGTAATATCTCATCTTCGAAGTACTTAGGCAAAACTCAGAAACTATTTATCCTTAACGAACTAACCTATCCCTGATTGCAATATTTTTGTGGAAGGAAAACCGAATGGAGTGTAGAAACACATTGATTAATAATATATTTCAAAAGTTGAGTTCTTCAACAAAATTGAATAAAATGAGACTGTTTATCCTAAACGCACTAACCTATTTGACTTCAAATATTTTTTGAAAAAGGAAAACCAGAATGAAGTGAAAAAACAAAAAAGTTGCAAAAAAAAGTTCAAGTTCACAGCGATTCGAACCATGGACCTTCTGACTGAAAGTCGACAGCGCCACACAGCGCTAACCAGTAGACCATTTGGGTGTATGAATTTACTGCGTACAGAAAATACATGTTCAACACAGAACTCACAGAAGTGCATTTGCAAAACAGAGGATGTATTTTGTTGTACTGAATGTAAATGTAACGCTCATTGTAAGAATATTGAAAAGTCCGATGACGAAGACCATCAATAAATGTACATTGTTTACTTTTCTGTAAGATGTTTCTTGTAAAAACCGACTAATTTGCATTTGTGACAATCAACTATACATTCGAAGATATCTAGTTAAATATAAATTGCTCACCATATCTTCCATTTAGACAAAATGAGCATATTTTAATGAAGAATACGGTCTAAGCGCGCGACGAGTGAAAGTTTCATCGATCGTTACGCTTAGAATGGTTTATTGATTTTACATTTTTGCTCCGACGAAACGCCTCGACTGTGGTGCGCTGTCCTAAAAATTTAATTGCAGAACAAAAACTGTTAGGAATATCCATACCATTGATCGAGATGAAATGTACCTCATAAAATTACGCAGTTTTTGATGGAAAAATATGATGTAGTTCATTTGGAAAATAATCGAGTTCTTGCTTGTTGAAGATTAATGAAATATTGAAAAATTATATAGGATAGTTTTTGAAAGTGGTGAAATTTTTATATATTCGGATGATGAAATATGAATTGTCAATACACCATTCGATTGGTTATACTTCAGGCTACAAAATGAGCCCTCATATGTTTTTTTAGCTTCATCCCCATTATTGTTAGACTGCTATTTTTCAGACATATTGAAAAACGCGATCTTCGTACATTTTTCCCTGTAGAAAATCTCTCGACCATGGGGCGATGTCGTAATTTCTCATTATATATGTGGATGATGATGACAAAAAATGTCCTTGATGTTCAATTAAGTTATACCCCATGATTGGGTTATTGAACGATAGACCGCACCGTCTGCCGTACTAAAACATGTTCCATTTTTATGTTGAATACGGAAGCAAATTCGCTCCGGAAACGTGAATGTGAAAATGTACCTAATATTTTTATGGTATTCTTCCTTTTTCAAACATTCTTCAAAACAAGGTGTCACTCGTTTTTTCAACAGAATTGAACAAGGATTTCGAGAAATTGGATGAAACCAAAATTGTAGTACTTTTGATCCCGATGCGAAAAGTTGGTAGCTCGACCGGAGTAGGCCGGCTATAGATTTCGAAAATAAAAAAAAGATTACATTCAGTATTGAGTGATTTAATAAATAAGGAGAGTGCCGTAGGCGATTTTTTTCCTTATTCAAGGTCAAATGAGAATTGGATTTTCTCCTACCCTTCGAATAAGTGATTATTTTCACCAAAATCATGAGTCAAAAAATTTTAATGGAAAACATATTCATTGATTTTAGAAACTGAACAGGTACAAATCTGGTACACCTACCTTCATTCATACACGTATTGAAAGAACCAGAGAATATCGAATGTCATCGGTCTACGAATGATGAAACAAATTTCTTTCCTTCCTGATCTTCTTTCAGTTTGTTCGTATTCCTTATTATCCTAATATCAGTCCCGTGGTATATATACTATTTTTTCCACCACTAGCTATAAAACCTACCATTATTTACTCCTTCCCGAGGCGTGAAGTGTACTTTTACTGCCAAGGTAGTTTTCGTCATTTTATTACCACTAGTCAATAAAGACATAGCCACCCACCTCTGATATAATAACCCGAACTCACTGTTCTGATGGCATTTGAATCTGTTATAGGTATTTACTACTAGATTTTTTTTTAAATTGAAAAGAAGTGCTTTCATAGTAGCAATAGGTTCATATCTCAGTTCCACAAAAATATAATGATTGTAATGTATTGCTGTCCCTGGGTAATACTAATATTCTTCACTACCTTGGTGTATTAATAACTATTATGCACCTGAGGAGTGGAAAAATTGATTAAATATGCAAGAAAATAATGAAAGGCCGTGGTTATCATATTGCTTCGGAAGCATTATTGTTATAGCGTTTGAGAAAAAACGCCAGTATTTACTTTTGATCCCTCAAATATTGAAAGTGCTACCAAGTTCCTCAAATGAAAGATTGAAATTAGGTACCCTGCTCTTATGTGCATAACAGTGCATAAAAAAATTATGGGAGGAAAACTTAGCCCCTGTAGCGCTGAAGTGCAACACTGAATAATACTTATATGTCCGGAATGATTTTCTGATCAAAAGATGACCTATGTGAGTATGAAACCATTATGTACAGGGTGATTCAAACTTTCCGCCCTTGGCTCATAACAGGAAAAGGAAAACTGCAAATGCAAATACGACAGAGAGGATTAGAATGGATGTGTCGTGTAAAGTATATGTTCTCGTATATTTCAACTTTTCCCGAGATAGCGTCAGATAATTTTTTTTTCACGAAGCCACTATTTTTTCCTCATATTCCGAAAGAACATATTTTTTCATCATGACAAGTTTCTCCTATCTCCATTTGGTTAAAAGCCGTGGGACTCTGGATTTAGTATTTCCATTTCAATAATCTTTGGTATTTTAATTAAATCTCAACTGACCCCGCCGTAACAAGTCGCCAGGTTTACGTTTCAATCGGTTCAAATATGAATGCAAAATGTATCCCAATCCATATTGCTTGCAAAACGATTTGCCTTGATTTTCATTACAACGGGGTCAGTTTAGATTTATTCAAAACTGCTAACATCAAAGTCCCGATAGCTATCAACCAAATAATGATAGGAGAAAATTTCCTTTCTGAAAGTTGTTGAATGAAATATTTTCTTTCAGAACATGAGAAAAAAATTGTGACTTTATGCAAAGAATATTTTCGAATGAATATCAACTGCCGTAATCAAAAATCGAGTCAGCTGGTTTCAGCTTCAATCGGTTCTAAATGATGAATGCAAAATATATCAAAAGACTTACTATCTGTTTTCCGGTCGACTTGATTTTTATCACGGCGGGGTCAGTTGAAGTTTATTTGAAAATGCCAATCATATATCACATCATAGCTATCATACTTAATGAAGAAAGAAAGAAAGTTTCACGATGGAAGATGTTTAAAATAATATATGTTTTTTCAGAATATGAGGAAAAATTGTGACTCTGTGGAAAAAATAATTTTGCAGACGCCATTTCTGCCATTTTGAAAGGAGCTGAGATATTTTCAAATAAGGATAAATATATCCCCTCTGAGAGATTTCCATCTGCAGTTTTCCTTTACACCCTGTACAGTGTATTCCATTTTGGTTCAGACATCTGAGGTATCTCTGTTGTTGTGGAACATGGAACCTTGCGGTTTTTGCGGTTCTGTGCCACTTTTTTGTGAAACTCAGATTTTGCCTATAACTTATTATACATATTGTATAGATAAATTCAAAGATGCTCAAAAATCACTCAAACATTGTATTTCAATAGTGGACTATTGATTTTTTATATGAAAAAGTCTAATTGGAGGAATATTACTTCTGATATTTTTTTGATGAGGACAGAAACGATATACTGACACTAATTACCTATACAGAACACAAAACGTACCTAGGCGTACCGAATAGCAACAAATAAATAGTAATAAGAATAAATTCATGATGTAAAAGAGGTACCTGATTGAATATTCACCGAAACAGTTGAATTTCGAAATTATACAGTAACTTGATTGTTGCCCAGTTTTCCACACAATTGCCACAATTGACACAATTGACACACCTAACCTGAAGACGCATCAAAAATCATTGAAGGATATCTTTGTAATTCCTAAAAAACTGCCTCTGTTGTTACACCATTTTGCACGAATTTCTTCAAGATTGTTGTGCTTCCTAGTGTATTAAGACGTACACTCGTATTCAGAAAACATGTCGCAGTTGGACGATGTAAGCGCTCTAAATCACCGCTACAATAAAAGCGGTTACACCGTCCAACTGCGACATGATTTCTGCATACCAGTGTACTTGTACCTGTTGAGGAATTGTGTCAATTGTGTGATAGAGAAAAGGGACATCAATTCGAATAATTCAATGAATAAGTTACTGAATGATCTCGAAATTCAATTGTTTTAGTAAATATTGAAACAGCTGCTTATTCAACATTATGTATACTTCTTATTACTATTTATTTGTTGCTATTAGGTACCTACGTTTTGTTTTGTGTTAGTTATTCAGTGTTGGAATTGTTTTTTTCTCTTCATGGTAAAATCAAAAGTTCGAGTGGAACTTTTTTATTTAAAAAATCTATATCACTATGAAAGTCCATGCTTCATTGATTCTGGAGCATCTTTGAAAATTTTATATTCATAACATTATACATAATTCGAAAGGAAAGGAAACAAGGAATTTGATGAGCGGATGAAATACAGGGTGTTCTACTGAAAAAATCATAAGTTTGATGCGTACTTATCTCCAAAATCATATACTTACCCCGAAAAAAAAAAAAAAATGAGTGCGCCACTAGTTTCTGAGTGACATTCTCTATGAGATAAAATTTCAATTAGTCATTATCGCATTTTTCATTACTGAGGAACTTCGTTGATATGGAGATGGTCGACAAAGTGTGAAATGTACAGTGCTTTATACGTAACCAGTTAGGAAACGCGTCATTTTGTTTGACGACGGGATTATGCGAGACGAACGAACGTATTACGTGTAATTTTTTTTCTAATTTTGCTAGAAATTTTCGCTCGAACAGATAATATAATGACCATCATTTCTACATGAATTCTACCGATTATGTACAAAAATTGAGTATAGGCAAGTCGACTCCGCCCGTCACTTCGAAGTATCCGTCATAAAATAATATGGTCGCAAATTAGTGACCAAATTCACGAAAAAGACTCGTTCGATACTTCCATCAGTGAAAAATGGCTGATTCAAGTTCAGTTCTTCCAACTGATATTGAGAAAGCAGCTTGAAATACATTATTCTTTTCGTCCAACCACATACTCAATAACGTAACTGGTGCTGTAGTGAATAATATTTCATCACCAGTTAAACCAGTTATGTTATATTTCACTCTACACCACGGATTATACGAAAAGTGAGAAGTTTCAATATTTCCGTAGTTTTGAGAAGTTCCACATCACATGTCAAATTAAATAAAAAAGAATTTCGAGCAAAACTCAATATTTCCAAGGGATATCCTGAAACAGGTTGATTTTCATTCTCAATTTCCACATTTAAAATAGACAATTTCTCGAATGGAACATCCTATCAACTATTGAATTCTCGAAATCTTCATGGAAAGCTGAATTCAGGGTGTTCCATTGAAAAAAAAAAACACAAAGCTATTAGCCTACCCGAAAAAAAAAGGAAGGACACTGTATATAAAACAACTACACAAAATAAAAGTTTGGGTGATTTCAAACAACTTTTTCATTCAACATTCCTCAATATTCCTATATAAAAACAACATAATGACCTCTTTATACTGAACTTTCCTTGAATAAAGTACCATTCCTATTTCACATTCTTGGGGGAATTCAAGACTAAGAAAATTGTTTGAAATGATGACTTAATAAAAACAAATTATCATAGGTATTTCCTTTCGTGCGCTTCAAGCGTTGAAAAATATGTTCCATCAATAACTAATCCAAGTGCTTCGTAAATTTTTAATTTTATGAGGATGATTCCAAAAATTCGACGGATGACGTCACAATGTGTCCATGATGATTGCAGACAAAAAGGTTCCTGCATGATCCGCCATTTTGAAAACAAATGTCATTTGAAAGGTATTTTTTCGCTCTATCGACTTACGTAAAATTATTCATACAAAGTGCCATTTGAATTTCAGTAAAATTTTGGGGCAAATCCTCTGTACTTGTACAGTGTGCAACATATGGAAATTTTTTTGATGAATTGCACAACCAAAATACAGTCAAACAGCATACAGGGTAGGTCAAAAAATATAAAAAATGCTCAGGAGTAAAGTACCCTCATTTCAGAAAATTCAGCAAACTGTTATGGAAATGAGTTCTTTACAATTGAAAGTTCTTCCTGAATACCAAAACATGGCCTCCTAAGACATATTTTAGTGTTTCGATTTGTTCCATCAATAACTTCTCAATTTGTATTTTTTTTATATTCACCCTAAACACTTTCATAATTTGATCATAACAAAATCAGTTGATCATACTTTTGTTGAAATTAATGCACTTTTGTGCAATCAACTTGGATTTAATTTTTTTAGGGAATCACAAACTTGATGTTTGTTGCAACGATATACAGCTTAATTTTGAGATTTCGCAAACCATATTTTCAACAAGGTAAAACATCATTAGATAAGGAGTATGTCACCAAACTGCCTCAATATTTACTGTCAACCCTCATTTGTTCTGTTCCTTGATGGGTGGGTGTCCGTGATTTTTCGAAAGATATCATGGTTGTCGATCAATTTGTTCAGCTTTTTCATAAACATTTCAAATACAAAATGTTCACATCAAATGAAGGTTTTTGAATATGCATATTATCATTAATGATGTTTTACCTTGTTGAAAATAGGGTTCGCAAAATTTCAAAGTTGAGCTGAATATCGTTGCAACAAACATGAAGTTTTTGATTTCCTATAAAAATTGAAATCCAAGTTGAATGCAAAAATATGCTCGAATTTGAAAAAAAAAATGGGAATTTATTAACGAAAGGAATTGAAGAGCTGAAGAATGTCTTAGGAAGCCATGCTCTGGTATTTAGGTATGAATTTTAATTGTGAACAACTTTTCTCAATAACATTCTGCTGAATTTTTTGAAATACGGGTACTTTACTCCTGAGCACTTTTTATATCTTTTTACCTACCCTGTATGCTGTTTGACTTGCAACTATTCTGAGTGCACCTGAAATGATGATCGAACATGCACCAACTCTTGGCACTATCTGTATTTTGGTTGTGCAATTCATTAAGAAGATTCACATATGTTGCACACTTAAATGACCACACTGTATATTGAAATTATGCTCATATTATTATTTTGTAGAAGCGAGGAGGGAAAATCCCAAATAATCAAGTAAAATGTATGTAACACCTCCTCGATCAACCAACAGGCGGTATTTCGAGCCGCCATTGCTTGAGATTCGACATTTCATGGAAGATGAATGAAGTCATTATGATATCCGAAACGCAAATGAAATTGATCACATACAAAGTACCTCATTGATCACATACAAAGTACCCCATTGACGAACGGAACATTTTGGTATATAAACGAATTGGGTCCAATCAACTTATTTTGACCTCTACTTCAAGTAGAGCAATTTTGGGACACCCTATATATAATCTATAACTGAAGTCATGTGAGGGATTTAAGCACAATTGACAATAAGAAATCACTAGATTCGAAAACTCTTGGGGAGTAGGTTTCCCGAAACGAAATAGCGATATACAAATGCTACAAGTTCTTTATTTATATTATCTACTATTTAATTGGAGAATCAAATTGAAAGGTATACACTCTGATCCGAATCTCAGAGCATGACTATAGAAAAGTTTGAAAGTTTGATGTTTTTCTCCAATATTTATATGTTCAGGAATGGACATACAATGATTCCATTTCTGCTTTATAGAATCTCCGAGAATAGATTCTCCTATTATACATAGAAAACATCGTTATATTCACATGTCTGATGTTTTGTTATTTGATTTTACAACAGAAAGAATGATATATACTTCTTTATCTTGATACAATCAAATTATCATGTCAATATCTTCCTGATTCGGATCAAACAGATTATCAAACACAAATACTACAATGTACGAACCTATCTCAGCCCTCTAGAATTCTTCATAAAACAGTTTGAATCAGATTTGAGTAGGTATAGCAAGGAATTTCTATCGATTCAACTTGGCAACAATGCGCTACCGCTTGTTCCGAGTCTCCACGCGTCTCACACATTCTGGTATATTGACGGTCTGTCGATGTACGGTTCTGATGTTTTACGGGTCTGTCAATGTACGGTTCTGCCATTTTACGGTTCTGCTATTTCACGGGTCTTAATCCAAAAAATTCTGAAAATTTACGGGTTTGGTAGCTGCACGATTCTGCCATTGTACGAGTCTGTCATTTTACGATTCTGCTGTTTTACGGGTCTGTCGTTTTACGGTTTTGATGAATTATGGATTGGAAATTCCGGTAGTCCGATGGATTATGAGTCTGTCGATGTACGGTTCTTGCATTTTACGGATCTAGAGTATTGGCAGTCTGTGCTTTTACGACTCTGTCATTGTACGGATCTTTCATTTTACGGGTTTCAAAAATCGACAGTCTGTCTTTTTACGGGTATGAACTTTTCGCATTCTGCCATTTTCAGATTCTGTACATCACAATTCTGCCAGTTTGCTGGTCGGGAATGTTCATTCTGATGAAATGGTGGTCTACAGAGTACGGGTCGCTGAATTACAGTCTGTGCTTTTACGGTTCTATGACTTTACGATCATATATTTTTATGATTCTGACGCGTGAAGAGTATTTTATTTACTGGTTTGGCAAAGTACACTTCTGAATATATGGCAGTCTTTCGATATACTATTGTGATTTATGCATTCTGACAAAATGCAGTCTGTCAAAGTACGGTTCGACAAATTACGGGTTGTACATATTGCAGTCGCTGAAATATGGTTCTGATGATTTGCTATTCTGATTTCTTACTATTCTAGTCAAATAAATTCCTACTAATCGACGGTCTGTGTCGATACGTTCTGATGATGTATATGGACCCGGTATCGATTTCGGTGGACCAATTATGGCGAAAGAATAAAAACTGCGCAAAGCCAGGATCACTAAATCATATATTGCTCTATTTGTCTGTATGAACACCAAGGCGATTCATTTGGAATTAATCTCCGATCTCACCACAGACATGTTTCTGCTGACGTTGAAGCGTTGCATTGCAAGACGTAGACACCCCCTTACAATTTTCAGTGATAACGCAATGAACTTCCAAGGAGCGAGTAACTCACTCCACGATATTTATATATTTTTCAAAACACAAGAGAATTCAATTCTCAATTTTCTCTCAACTAGAGAAATCACCTGGGATTTCATACCACCCAACAGTCCCCACTCAGGTGGACTTTTGGAGGCAGGAATAAAATCAACAGAAATTCATCTCAAACGGACCTTAGGTAAAACTATTTCAACTTTCGAACATTTAACTACCCTTCTAGCACAAATAGAAGCCATACTCAATTCTAGACCTCTTTGCCCATTATCGTCCGATCCTTCATCTAAGTGTTCTTACACCAGCCCATTTTCTCATAGGAGATTCTCTCACAGCTTTTCCAGAAAAAAATGTCTCAATTATTTCCGATAATCGTTTGAGAATGTGGGAACAATGCAATAAATTACGTAACCATTTTTGGAAGAAATGGTTACTGGAATATTTGAATAGATTGCAACACCGTCCCAAATGGATGATATCATCCAAAAATCTCAAAGAAAATATGATAGTTTTAGTAAAAGAAGATAATGTACCGCCTGTAGAATGGGTTTTGGCTAGGATAGTTGAGATAAAACCGGGATCTGATAATAGAGTTTGAGTTGTCAAAATTTGAATAAACAAGGGATTGTATATCCGCCTAATCACCAAATTATGCCCCTCACCTTTCGAATCATTATGAAGCTTATGCTGTGCTTATACGCTTCATGGGGGAGAGGATGTTGTTAACTTCCCAACATTTCATCACCCTGTATTAAACATGAACACGAAGGTGTCTATGAGCAACTGGAAGAATCATCTACTGTTTCCCTTATAATTCTTACAAGTTGTCAAATATCTCAATTTTGATTAATATTATCTGTAATCAAATTATAAGTTAACCGCACACATGTAATACGGGCTTCCGGTCCACATCAGTATCGTGTAAAAAGTGCAGAGGATATGCAACACTTGGTGGAAGACGGAACAAATCAACAGGGTCAACAAACAGGAGCTAACCGCACATTTGTGGTTTCGGTCAGCAGACCCTGCATTCCAAGGCAGCAACCAAAAGTCACCACGGAGGTTGCTACAGCTGCTCGCATGACATTTGAGTACAAAAGTACAATTATGATGATTCTTCACTACCAAAGTGTAGTTTTTTCTTTCACCACCAACAATATAGTATTTCAATCATCATAGATATGTTGAACTAAATCTTGTCAATTCTGATCAAAATCTAGTAGCCATGACCATGACAGCATATAACAAGCTGTTATTGATAAATTCCTACCTACTCTGGATTCAAGTGGCATCCCTGATGCGATTCGCATCGAATATCGCATGAGAACAGTGAATTCGAATTGATCATAACGGAAGAAGGGAAGTTTTTATGAACAATTTATACGTGAAATGATGGAAGCTACCTTGGTAGAGAATAACATACTCTCCACATACGGTAGAAGTAGTTATTTTTGTATCAAGGGCGTGAAGTTGGCTGATATCGTAGTTGAAAAAATTTATATATCAGTTGCCGCACTCTTTTAAGATTTCGAAACATCATTTTTGTTGTCCTGTTTGCTCAAACAGCTTGCTAGCAGTAATCAGTGTTACCAATCGTAGCGGAATTCACTTCGCATAGCTGGATTGAGCAGCGTAGCGGCGGCGAAGCAAAAATGACAGCAATACGTTGCGGATTCCAATTTCCAATCTCTGAGGAGTCTCAGATGTGTGTATGTAGTCAAAATTAACAACATATTTCCTCCATCAGTATCATGAGCTCTAAGCTGTCGTTAGGCCAGAGACATCTATATAATAACAGTTTGCGTATAGCGTTTCAGTACGCTGAACAATAATTACGATTTTTTGACGGTTCCCAGAATCTTTTGATTGATGGAAAGAAAACAAATCAACGTATGTTCCTCAAGGTTGTACTAGATAATGTTCTGGTAGAGTGTACAGTATATAAAAAGGGGTGTAAATGAATGATAAATACATGCAGCCAAGCAGCAAACATATCTGGATATAAGGATTAGTTACTTTGTTGTTTATATTTATATGGTTACAAAATAAAAATGCATGTTTTGCTTTCAAATTATTTTTCGTTTATTGAAAATTCAAATATACCAATTGGTATTCAAATCGTAAGTCCAAAATGGACTGTTGTGAGTGGTGTGTATCGAAAATAATTTTTTTTTTTAAAAAACACTTTTTTTTTAAACTGTAGCAGTTAGTCACTGGATGGTAAGCAGTATGCCGATCACCGTCAGTTGTATCGGGTCGCCGAAAAAAATAGCATTGCATAATTTGATAGCGCAATGTACACGGTCTTTTGGGATGAATTTCAATTGTTTGTGAATAAGTTTGTTCGGAAATGGGAAATAAATATAATTGCGCTAAGGTATTTCGATACTGCCAATGATTCGCATTGTGAAGATTTAATCAATGCAGTCTTATTGAATTTCACTCCCCCAGTGAAGACGCCGTAATTCAAATGGGTGCAGTTGTCAGCGGCATGTTTCTGATCTGGAGATATCAAACGTCCAACAAAGACTGACGTTACTGATAAATCAGTTCTTTCATTGTGCTTTTATGGACCGCAGCGCGTAAATAAGAGCCCGAGCGATAGCGAGTGCCATTAATAAAACGCCTGGGACCATAAAAGCAGGTTACGCCCCAAATACATGATATGACATTATATCCAGGACCAGGCGTAAAGCGGCACTATATCGCATGGATTCGCGGGCATAAAGTAGCACTTCATCGCCCTAGGCAAAAAATAAGTACAGTGGGCGGTGAAGTAGCTGATCGAACCGTGAAGTAATTCTACTATTTTTCTAGTAATTCTTCGTACACAACCATTCGATCTCTCTTTGCCTGTACCATACATAATTTATACAAATGAATTTGAAATTCTGTGAATAAACTCCATATTGATAGTGAATGATAGATGTCTACCTGAAACGATCATGCATAAATGTAGTTGATTCTCCATTCTATAGTACACAGATGAAAATGATTTATTCGATCGAAAAAATCTATTTTCTTGATACTAATTTGCTTCGTTCAAGTAATTTTCATTTGAATGAAGCGATATACACTTGTTCCAAATAAATCGGCTTGCTTGCTTCGTTTCTCGAAATTTCTTGATATGAATTTGCTCAACAGAATATCTCTCTATTCAAGAAAACGCGACTACAAGCAACATGAATTCCAATTTATGTTGGTTCAAGAAAATCTCTGCTTATCTGAAAGACTTGCAGTGACGTATATACGTCGATACGCCTGCGCCCATTCGACTTCTCAGTCGTTATACCCGTCATTCGTTATTGCCGCTGTTGTGTTTCTCTTGTAGACGGTGCAGCAGAAGCACTTCTGTTTTCTGATGGTGAAGTGTTCAAGAATCAAGTATGCTGAGTTATGGATAATGGTGGTGTGGTATCATCTTCACAGCATTTCGGCATTCCATATTTGAGGACAATCTGCAGGAGTTAGAACTCTGTATATTTCTGTAACATAGTTGTTCATAGTAAGGTGTTTTCCTCTTCTCATTTCATCGAATACATGCTGAGAACATCACTGTCAACGCATATGGCTATGTTTGTTCAACCTGCATAACACACATTCGTTCAGCAGTGACGATCTGACCAGTCGCATTCATTCTATGGACGCACTAATTGGTCTAGGTAGGTATAATTTTCCATTCTGTGTATATTTTCCATTCGATTCCTGATTGAAATGATTGAACCAATGATAATCCTTCCTTCGTGTTTTCACATACCTATAACATCTTTTACACATGCCCTTTTGTCGAACGCAAAATTTCTTTCAACCAGAAAATATCTGGTTGTTTTTGAAATTTCGTTTGTGACAATGCCTGGCTGTGATCAATGGAAATATTTCTTCTTCTGAAGCAAGTTCTATATGTATACGGTTAATGATTCACATTCAACAAGCCACTCTACGAAGCACACACAACATTTTTTTATTGATGATTTTACTCTTTTCTCTAGGTTCTCGTGGTTCAACATTCGAGCCATTTCAAGCACAGTGACATTACGAGGAAGAAGACGAGGACAGCAAATCACAAAAATCAAGAAAAATTGATATTACACCTCCTAGATTGAGCTACACATGATATTTGATGATTTCACTATATGTATATGTTTTCACTCATATTATACATGTTCTGTCATGATAGAATGACCAAGTTTTGATAATGGAGCCTTTTGTTCACCAATTGTGAGAATGTATTTCATTCAATACTCAATACTCTAATAGTAGGCTGTATTTTGATGTCCTTCAAACTGATAATCTCTTGGCACAAGAAAACAATAATCTTCTGGAAAAATATTCACTTCGAGATATTATCTATTCGAAACAAGCTCAAAATGTTTTGATTCGAGAACAAAATATGATGGGAGATTAACTTGGCAATAGAACAATTTTCTTGTTTCGAACCAATTGATTCTCTCTTCGACCAATACAAACTGTGATAATAAAGAAATATCCATTCGGATTGAGACTATCTTTTATGAATGAGTCAAGAAAGTTCTGTGAAAAAATCGAACAAATATTTGATTGGACCCATTCAAGAGCGCTTTGAATTAAGAAATCCTTTATATCTGATGTGTATTCTTTTTTCGAAGAGGAAGAACCACTCACCTCACAACGTGCTTGTGCCTCTCGACCCAGTACTTGATCGCCGATCTCACCATCAGCTCCTGCTTCTTGCTGAGCCCGTTCGGCCCTACCCCGCCGCCCCCCTGGCCGAACGTCTGCAGGGCGCCGCTGCGATAGTTGGTCCCTAGTTCCTGCCTCGTACTGTATATGCCCTTCAGGTTGATCTCATCGTTCTTTGCGTTATAGTCTGCTCGTAAATAGAACACAAATAAAGTGCTCAAAGAAACAAGTGGACCACTGGAATATTTGACAATTTTCAAACTGCCATATCTCTATAGAAAATGAATGAATTTTCAATAGAAATGCAGTGTTTGAAGGATGCGATCCTTCTGTTCAAGATTTTCCGTTCAAAACTCGTCGGGAGTTGTCCTGTCATTATACACCAAGTGTTCGAAGAAAGTATTACAATAATGAGAGAATTCAAACGCTTCCGTATTCCAGGGAAGGTTTTTTATTTTTCCACTAATAATTTTTTTCCGAACTTTTCAGGCAAAATCTAGGAACGGTTTTGTATTTTCATATATTCCTCATACAGGATGTTCAAAATCGATGATTTTTCATTTCTAGGCTTTTATCGCATCCTTTTCGATTTTAATATTATGCAAGCCACATTCAACGTATTTTGCCACTCTATACGACGGAACACATCCTAGAAAATGGATTCCAATTGCGTTGAGATCATTGGCAACTTCAACAGAAGGAAGAATATTTTTTTTGGAAAAATGTTCAGAATTTAGTGAAATCGTCTGTTCAGTTTGGTGCTGCCATAACCATATGCTATGCTGAACACGAATCCTCAATTTGGATCGATTGCTCAGCTCAATATCTCGAATTATTTTCGTGATTTTACAGGTAAGGCAATCCACGGGGCGCAAGAATGCCCCTCTGGATTTTTCTGACTAATTAATACAAAAACAATGCAACAATGGTTTCAAGATATTCCTGAGCTGACAGGAAGTCAAGAATCCTATTTATCTACAACTATGGAGTCATTCATACATTGCTAACTCGATTTTCAACATTTAATAACAGACATTATTGTGATGAATCGAGTAATAAGAATGATAATGACAGTAGGATGGCGTAATAATCTGACATCCCATCGTTTTGTCAAATTCAACTAGGTAGGTAGGCCAAAGCACACCACTATACACCTTACATGGTTCACATAGTTTTAATCACCTCAATTCTACAAATACACGAAGAAATGAGAATTCATTGTTTTTCATTCTCAACAGTGACTACCATCACGAGTAACCATAACCATAAAATAGGACTTGACACTTGACAGTTGCAGATTGGCTCACACTTATGAACCATGGAACTTCATTGTTGATAACTAGCATCTAGAGACAGGGTACTTCAATTAATCATCGCGGTGGGGGAACGCTACAGCGGAAGCAAGCTGATGAATAATCTGCAATAGTATGATTCATTTTACAACTGAAAAGTGAAATGGCATATAATACCTGGTAGGATTGACTGATATGTGATTGCACGACTTTTTTCCTGTTGATAAAAGTTAGATCCAACATTTTGTATATCATATTTTCACAATCAAAATTATTGTTGATTATCGTTGATTGAAATTTCTGTCAATAGGTTTTTGATGGAATTAATGAGTATTTCAAATTAGATTTAGTGATTTTGCAATAAAATAACCTTCATTATTTCTAAAGATATATTTCTGAACTCTCAGAGTTGCTTCGATATCGGAATAGTTGTAGATAAAGTATAGTATTCTACTCGCACATAATGACTATTACCCACTCAGATGATTACAGCACTCTCTTTCGGCTCGTACTGCAACTTTCATCTTCGTGGGTAATAGCCATCATTATGCGCTCGTTGAATAATATACTATTATCACAAGATTTTTCATCGCGTAATCTGAATCAAATGTTGATTTCTGTCAATCAACACTCATTTACGCAATTATTACCACTAGAACACCCAATATAATGCCTTCTGTCGAACCTTTCACAACTGTCATTATCGGTTTGACGTAATTGCGTGAATGAGTGTTGATTAAAAGAACTCAAGTTTTTGAGTGATTTTTGATTACGCGATGAAAAATCTTGTGATAAATAGGTTTTTTTACTTCATGTCAGCTCAGGAATATCTTGAAACCATTGTAGCGTCGCTTTTGAATAAATTGGTCAGAAAAATCCAGAAGGGCCTCCTTGCGCCCCCTTGGATTGTCTCACCTGAAAAATCACGGAATCAATTCGAAATATTGAGCTGAGCAATCTATTCAAATAAAGCATCGTTTGTGAAGTTTTAACATTTGAAGGATTTGTGTTTAGCATAGCAAATGGTTATGGCAGCACCAAACTGAACAGACGATTTCACCAAATTCTGAACATTTCCCCAGGAGAATTATTTTTTCTTCTGTTGAAAATGTCGATGATTTCAACGTGATATGAATTCATTTTCTAGGATGTGCTCCGTCGTATAGAGTGGCAGAACACCTTGAATGTGGCTTGCATCATTTTAAAATCGAAAATGATGCGATAAAAATCTAAAAATGAAAAATTATCGATTTTGAACATCCTGTATGAGGAATAAAGAAAAATACGAAACCGTTTTGAGTTATCAGCATGAACATTCGGTAAAAATGATTGGAAGAAAAATAAGAAACATTCCCTGGAATACGAAAGCGTTTGAATTATCCTATTTTTGTAATAGTTTTTTCGAATGACACAAAAACTCCCGACAAGTTTTGAACGGAGAATCTTGAACAGAAAGATCGCATCTTCCGAGCACTGCATTCCGATTGAAATTCCATTCATATTCTATAGAAATATGGCAGTTTGAAAGTTGTCAAATATTCCAGTTGTCCACTTGTTCCTTTGAAAACTTCAGTTTTTTAACTTTCGTACTAGATCTGGTTTCACTATGGGTAGGTGGGACACCCTGTGCCTGGATGAAAAGAGGAGGTGAGAGTTGGATCTTTTAAGCTCCTGCAGGTTATGACTCCTTGAAAAAACTCCCACTGGCACATAATTCGGAAGTTTTGTCTATAGAAGAACGAGTTTTGGTAAAGTGTTGTTCGACATATTTCAAGGTTGAAAACAAGAGAATATGTTCGTTATCCTTCGATATCTAGAAGGACGTATATTCAACTTATTAGGTTCTTCATAATGAATTCAGTGAATAGTGTCTAATGAACCGCTTGATATCAAACACTAGCAAAACTGTAGTAATGAAAATCAACATCACAATCAATACTGAAAATTCGATAGTGGTGCCTACCATAGTGTCGACTAAGAATTTGAATATGACATTCTATTGTTCAAGACGACAATATTACTTGAAACGTTTCTGGATAGTTCAGTAACTTTTCAAAGTTTTACTTATCATATCAGTGAAAATGTTGATAATGGGTATTATGCAATGTTTCGACTCAAAGGCATATTCAATCAACATCAACTTTTGAATGTTTATCAAGCTTTGATATAGTGATATATTCTCACTTGACATACAAATGAAATTCGGCATCTTCTCACATTTCAGGACAGTTTTCCGATATTCTAGTTTTTCTGGAAATAACATCAACTCTCGATTTCCAAATAGAACTTCCTTTATTTCATGCCATAATCCGTCAGAGATTATTATACCGAATTCAGCAATACCGAGTTTGACTGGGTTATTTCAAACGATTACGGAGATTCTGAGAGTTGATGTCATTTTCAGGAAAACCGGAAGAAGAAATGAATTTTCTAATATGTGAGACAGTGCCTTCTAGATGCTTCTAGTGAGCATATTCAATGTTCCGAATTCCAGAAATATAAGTAGAGAAACGAAGGACAAAAGGAGGGTATACCATGAGTCAGTGTCAGTCGGAATAGTGAACCGCCCAAACTCAAGGAATCGTTTGACTGAAAATCATCATTGGATTCATGAAACCATATTGATATAATGCATATTGATGTACTCACCATTTTCTATTAGGTTGTCTTGAGAATTTGCACTAGGTGCCCTGAATAAATCGGCACTCTTCGGTACATAGGTATCTAATGTCGCAGATAATTCCTGTAATGGTTTTAACATTGAAAGAGTTTTCATCAATTTCACGATCAAATTGATAATTGTAGTGAAATTCAGAGATGATGTAGGAATTCAAAAATGAATGAATAGAGAAATGAAGAAATGTCTGAATGGAGAAATGGAGTGAAGAAGAAACGAAGAAACGAAGAAACGAAGAAACGAAGAAACGAAGAAACGAAGAAACGAAGAAACGAAGAAACGAAGAAACGAAGAAACGAAGAAACGAAGAAACGAAGAAACGAAGAAACGAAGAAACGAAGAAACGAAGAAACGAAGAAACGAAGAAACGAAGAAACGAAGAAACGAAGAAACGAAGAAACGAAGAAACGAAGAAACGAAGAAACGAAGAAACGAAGAAACGAAGAAACGAAGAAACGAAGAAACGAAGAAACGAAGAAACGAAGAAACGAAGAAACGAAGAAACGAAGAAACGAAGAAACGAAGAAACGAAGAAACGAAGAAACGAAGAAACGAAGAAACGAAGAAACGAAGGAACGAAGGAACGAAGGAACGAAGGAACGAAGGAACGAAGGAACGAAGGAACGAAGCAACGAAGAAACGAAGAAACGAAGAAACGAAGAAACGAAGAAACGAAGAAACGAAGAAACGAAGAAACGAAGAAACGAAGAAACGAAGAAACGAAGAAACGAAGAAACGAAGAAACGAAGAAACGAAGAAACGAAGAAACGAAGAAACGAAGAAACGAAGAAACGAAGAAACGAAGAAACGAAGAAACGAAGAAACGAAGAAACGAAGAAACGAAGAAACGAAGAAACGAAGAAACGAAGAAACGAAGAAACGAAGAAACGAAGAAACGAAGAAACGAAGAAACGAAGAAACGAAGAAACGAAGAAACGAAGAAACGAAGAAACGAAGAAACGAAGAAACGAAGAAACGAAGAAACGAAGAAACGAAGAAACGAAGAAACGAAGAAACGAAGAAACGAAGAAACGAAGAAACGAAGAAACGAAGAAACGAAGAAACGAAGAAACGAAGAAACGAAGAAACGAAGAAACGAAGAAACGAAGAAACGAAGAAACGAAGAAACGAAGAAACGAAGAAACGAAGAAACGAAGAAACGAAGAAACGAAGAAACGAAGAAACGAAGAAACGAAGAAACGAAGAAACGAAGAAACGAAGAAACGAAGAAACGAAGAAACGAAGAAACGAAGAAACGAAGAAACGAAGAAACGAAGAAACGAAGAAACGAAGAAACGAAGAAACGAAGAAACGAAGAAACGAAGAAACGAAGAAACGAAGAAACGAAGAAACGAAGAAACGAAGAAACGAAGAAACGAAGAAACGAAGAAACGAAGAAACGAAGAAACGAAGAAACGAAGAAACGAAGAAACGAAGAAACGAAGAAACGAAGAAACGAAGAAACGAAGAAACGAAGAAACGAAGAAACGAAGAAACGAAGAAACGAAGAAACGAAGAAACGAAGAAACGAAGAAACGAAGAAACGAAGAAACGAAGAAACGAAGAAACGAAGAAACGAAGAAACGAAGAAACGAAGAAACGAAGAAACGAAGAAACGAAGAAACGAAGAAACGAAGAAACGAAGAAACGAAGAAACGAAGAAACGAAGAAACGAAGAAACGAAGAAACGAAGAAACGAAGAAACGAAGAAACGAAGAAACGAAGAAACGAAGAAACGAAGAAACGAAGAAACGAAGAAACGAAGAAACGAAGAAACGAAGAAACGAAGAAACGAAGGAACGAAGGAACGAAGGAACGAAGAAACGAAGAAACGAAGAAACGAAGAAACGAAGAAACGAAGAAACGAAGAAACGAAGAAACGAAGAAACGAAGAAACGAAGAAACGAAGAAACGAAGAAACGAAGAAACGAAGAAACGAAGAAACGAAGAAACGAAGAAACGAAGAAACGAAGTAACGAAGAAACGAAGAAACGAAGAAACGAAGGAACGAAGAAACGAAGAAACGAAGAAACGAAGAAACGAAGAAACGAAGAAACGAAGAAACGAAGAAACGAAGAAACGAAGAAACGAAGAAACGAAGAAACGAAGAAACGAAGAAATGAAGAAATAAGAAACACAAAATCAAGAAATAATTGAATTCAAAAATGAAGAAAAGAATGTGTTAATGAAACTGGACTGAAAGCAAAGGAGCAAATTCTTATTATAACCATCAGAACAAGCAAACCCTTATAAGCCGATGAGAAAAAAGTGAGACAATGTCACGACAGGGAGTGCAATCGCATCGTGATGTGTGTATACAGGATGTCCGCAAAAAAATCATCCAGAAATGCTCAGTTCTCAAGATACAGTGTGTTGAACTTGACCAACTGGAAATACAACATTTTGGTCCCCTTAATTGATATTTTGCTGCGTTTCCGTGGAAAACATAAATACCAATTTTAGGTATGAATATGTGCAAAACATTCCTTAAAAAAACAAAGATGGAAATGAATGTGCGATCCATTCCATAGACATAGAATATTGATATTGATATTCAATAATACATGTTCGACACATTTGGTATCATTGAAAACTACTCCTTCCTGGACTGTGAATACTAAGTTCTCAATAAACAGAGTGTAGAGTGTGTTGAACATTCATCATGAGATATTTGAATAAAATGAATCTTCATCCCTATTCTATCTTTATAGACACGGATCACTCATTCATTATCACCGTATTTTCTGAAGGAATTATTTGGCACAAATTCATGTGCAATAAATCTTTTTTTGTTCCATGAAAATGAAGCAAAATATCAAAATAATTCAGGACACCAGCATGTTTCATCCTTAGTTGGACAATAGGAAATGAAAAAAATGCAATTCCAATTGGGTTGTGGCTTCATCAGCACCTCATGACAGATGAAATATTTGCCAAATTTGAAGACAATCGGTGGTCGGATATTTGTAATATTCATGAAAATACATTTTTTTTGTCAAGCTCAACATACTGTACGTTAAAAACTTCACATTTCCATACCCACATACATATAAAATGAAATTCTCATTTCATCGTATAGAATAAACCCCTTGGTTTTCTTGCGCATAATTTTTGGACACCTTGCATAAACAATGAAGCACTCATGAACTCAGTATACACTTTCCAGAATCACTTTACCATCAGAGGCTTCATGATCTCCTTCAGATGCTGCAACTGCTCGCACGCAAATATCAGCCAGGAGCAGAACAGGCTGTCCAGGAGGTTGGCGTGGGTTAGCGAGAAGAAGACGTAGTACACCTGAAACACCAGCGATACGTAGTACTTCATGCCCGACATGGCGTTCCAAGGGTACCACGATTTCACTAGGAGTCTGGGGATCTCTTCTATGATAGTCTCGTTCTTGTTGTCGGGGTCTTTGATACGGTGAACGCTGTCACCCACGAAGGTTATGGCAGTCCAAGCTGGAACATGAGGTAAGTCGTGAAAATCACCTTTCTTCCTGAAGTGGTTCAGAAATGTTTATAGAAGAAAAACAAAATTGATATATTCATCGAACTAGATCTCATGATGGAGAGATCAGGAATGAACAGATTTGCTCCAATTTCCAGCAGGAGCGAGACGGTAGGTACTGTTTTGGCCCACCAGGCCTTTCCATTTAGCACCGGATGTTTGAAAGACATTGATCCTAGGTCTATATGTCCAAGAACGTATCAAAAATGTCTTAAACACGTACAATTGAGTACATCAATTCGACGGACAGAAGTGTACGATGATGTATCTCAGGTAGCACATTGTGTCTTATAAATGTTATGAAATACATATATGAAATGTCATTCAATTGACGTACATAAGACGGCATATGAGTAACGACTTAATGACCAAATATATGAGTTCATATCGACGTCATTATCTCGCAGATGGAGTTGTTATGTTTTCGTCATTATCCTACTGATATTGACGTAATCTGGAGTTAGATTTCAAATTCAAAATTCGCGTTCAGAAGCAAAAACAAGTTTTATTCAATAGGTACCTACCCAATAGATGAGGAAAGATTTTATTATTATACATTCAGATATATTATATGGAACAAACATTTTGTCATCTTGAAGATATTTACTTGAAAACATATTATTTGATATGCTGAACATAGTGAACAAATCTTGAAGAAGCAGGAAAAAAATTAGTTCACTATTTTCCGTGAGTAAATATCGAACATTTTGGGAATTTTTCAAATTGTCATGTCTGATGAAGGTATGGATGAAGGTTTGAAATATTCTGCTATAAGAAATGTTTTCTTGTGACCGCGATATTGAAAATCAGTATGACCTGAAGAATATTCAAAAAACAATATGAATCTTCATCTGAATAAATCCTCATGCCATAAGTAAGAAAAATCTTTGAAGATAGCCTCATGATATTGTCTGCAGCAGTCTGTTGAATTTCTTCTCATCTTTGAGAAGCGGCCAGGAGATTTTATTTGTTTGTGGCATCACCCAAGCAACTAACCTAACCTCGGCCAGATAATATTGATTATTATACCCACATGAGTTCACCATTACACATATAATCATCACACACTCGACACTACAGAATTCCTCGAGATTTTCATTGAATTCAAATATATTCAAACCATCCTTACATTTGAAATTTTCTAGTTGGAGGAAAGGCAACATGGATCCACACACAACAACATGGCGTTGCGTTTCGCTTTTCGTTAATTTCGCATATACCGTTGCCAGTATTTCATCATAGTGAATCGCCAAAACAACAGTGAAATGACGTCCGAATTATATTCTCATTCGTTTTTGTATCAAAATATTGGCTGTTGTCTAATTGGACACAAATTCATTTTATGAAGTGAATAAATATCAGGAATAATTGGGTCTCTAAAATATTTTAACGATATCAGAATTGAAAGCAAACACATCTGATGGATATCGATGCCTGGATCATATTTTCATTATATACTGTATCCGCAAAAATATTTATAAAAGGATATAATCTACTTCTATATATGCACCAAAATACAACAGAATGAATGTCTGTATAGTGTCGAATCATTCACAATGAAAACATTGGTCATAACCGAGACACCGTCAAGAGAACCAGTGCTGCCATCGTTACGCCATCATCAAATAAAAAATGAAACCCATTGTTTTTTTCCAAACAAGCATATTCGTATCGCTATTGTTGCCGCACTATTCGAATTGAATTTTTTTTTTATCGCTTGGAGCGCACGAAAGTGAATCCCTATAATGTTCAAAGAACATCGTGCGTTCCTAGGGGGGATAGGGACAGGAGGTAGGTATTGGAATTTTTTTTGAACTTTTGGAGATTATATCGTGGGCGTACAAGCAGAATCATGTGAGTCCAGAAAATAATATAAGGAGAAAAATGCAATTGAATATTCGAATCAACCTGTAAAATTATAACGAAATTGACTTAAGTGGATTTTCATTGACTATATCTCCGGAAACAAACGCAAAATGGACTTGAATGTTTATTTGCCTGGAGCGTTACGCTAATATGGACTTATGTGTGATAAATTCCTCATTCCCGAAAACAGTGGACTTACAGGGTTCTGCTTGTACGCCCACGATTATGTTGTTGGGAATATTTCCACAGGCAATGCATTCCAGAGCCTAGCCGTTCTATGGATGAAGGAGTCTTGATAAAGTGCTGTTCGACATCTTTCGAGGTTGACAACGAAAGGATGTGCTGACTGGGCTTGTCTAGTTCGTCTGATTGGTATTGCTAGTGGAGGGATGATAGCAGAATACTTCATTATTGCAATAATTCCGAGGTATAATTTTTCTTCATGGGAAACAATAATGACGTCAATAATATGTTATCTAGACGTCACTAGTCATAGACTTTGTGTTCCCTAATGAGTGATCATGTCATTATGACGATTATTTGATTCACGTTGAATTGACGTCATGGAATTCGAAGTAAATTCAATGTCCCATATTGGTCACACGACGTCTATGACCAATATTGACCTGGAAACGACGTCATGAGGACTACTCTACAGACAACTGTGCAACCTGGGATGTTATTTTTTGGAAAAAAAAAAAAAGAAAAACTCATCTTTCATCCATGTTTCTTATTCCCAAGTTTTCAGTTTCTCCTTATCAACAATTGATGCTTTCAAATTTGTTTCGTTCGTCATTTTGGAGCTCCCGTGTTATATTCTTGAATTTTGACTCGAAAATCATAATCTCCGACCCAAAAGCCCGATGCAGTTAACAATGTTGAATAAAATTGGATCAAAATCACAAAACTCGTCCGCCAGTTTGAAGCCGTCATCTCAAATTTTTGTTTTCGACAAAAGAAATTATGATCTCTGATTATGAAAACCCCCAGATGCCATTTTTTATTCGAATCAGACCATAATCAGCAAACTATAGTCTGTCATATTAGATCTGCCTTACTATTTTTTCCATTCAATAATCATGTCACAACACTTGCCAAATCTCAAACCAATCGAATGATTGAATTTAAAGTTGAACTCGCAAGTTTCGATTACAAACAGACAGCAGCACATGTTGACTGAGTAGAGTGAAAGCTTGTTATGTAATAAATGGGATGGAACAAGTGATAGAAGAAATAAATATGGTCCCAGATCACCTCAGAAGGGTTTTTACTTAATTTTATTGACATAAACAGACCTCAGGCCTGGGAGTAGTGTCGGACAAGCGTATGCGCTTCAAAGAAAATATCACGTAATTGAAATCGAGAGGTCAGGGAGCGATATGGCAGCTTTATCTATTGTCAGTCAGGAATTGACGGCTGACAACGAATAATCAGCTGCTACTATACGAACAAATTATCAGACCAGTAATCACATACGCTTGTCTTGACTAATGTAGCGCCTCCATCATTCATGACTCAACTGAGTAGGTAACAGGACTCACGTCTGTGGAGTATGCGTCATGGAACATGAAACGGAATAGTCAATTCATGGTTCGTATACTCCCCTGACCTGATATGCACGCGCAGTGCCATGATCTGCCCCTGATTAAAGAATACATCATGGAAACTTCAAATAAATGTTACAAGCACCACATCAGTAACAGTGAACTTACACGATATATGACGGCAATCAGGGCAGATCATGACATCCACAGAGGAGATGAACTAGTATATGAAGCCAGCGATATCTTCAGGAAACTCCCTGAATGAATTCTCACCTCACCAACCCTAACAGACTGACAAACGACAACAACAACACAGCTTGAAAGCTGTAAAAACGATCACTTTGGAGGTCGTTCGATCGGATCGTAGACTAAACGTTATGGTTTGGCTGAACGACTTCCGAACCGACTCCAGCACAAGGGATTAGGAAATGATATTGGGCAACGCCCATGAAATAACAAAAGTTGTTTTTTACTATTATTCCAATAATTGTGGTTTCTGTTTCCTCGAAAAAAGATATCCTGTGATGTTCTGGGAACATCGTGAGAACCAAGGGAAATGAGGTAGGAATTATTGGTGATCTTCTCAAATTCATGGAGGTTATATGCCTTTAGCAATACCTCCCATGGCAATGTGTTCCAGAGCTTTGCTGTTCATTGGATAAACGCGTCTTTGAAAAGGGATGTTCTGCAGGTCTCCAAAGTGACCACGAATGGGTGCGAATCTCGCAGGGACTGCCAAGGGAAGAACAATTGTTGATATTTCAGAAGAGCATCGTCCATGGAAATATCTGAAAAAGCCAGATGGTCAACTTGTCTACGGTGTTCCAGAGAAGTGAGCGAGTTTGTGAGCGAGGCATCACCCACGACACAAATTGCCGTTTTCTGGACAGAATTCAACAATTTCAGGGTATGTTTTGAGTGCTGCACTCCAATTATATGGGAAAAATATTCTAGGACAGATCGGATCTGAACCTTATAAATCATAAGCAGCTGACTGGAAATAAAATATCTCCTGGCTCGAAACAGAAAACAAAGTTTTTGGGATGCACTTTTAGCTATTGATCCCACGTGATTTTCCTAAAAGAGGTTATTGCTGATTGTGATACCATGGTTACTCCTGACAGGCCTATGTTGGGCATGGCACAGTGAGATCGGCTTTCCTAAAGAAAAGGCATGCTCGTGTTTTGTGTGTATTGAAATCTATAAGTTATTGGATGCCCATTCTAGAATCGTTGCCAAGTCCATATTCATGTTGTCAACATTTCTCCCTAGTTCGTTCCTGATTTGCCTGGCTGGTATTGGAGCCTTGGAAGGGAAGTCGGTATGAAGGATAGTATTATCCGCGAAGCTGTGTACTGGATATGAAGTTGCTTCCATCAAATCGTTGCTTTGGAGTAGAAATAGTGTTGGTTCTAGCATTGATTCTTGCGGAACACCAGCATTCATGATGAGGGAATCAGATGAAACTTCGTCGACCACTCCATGGAGAGACCTGTTTGAGAGGAAACTAGCTAGGAGAGAACATAGCTGAAAAGGCAAGCCATAAGATGGAAGCTTGGCGAGGAGTCCGTGGTGCCAGACTCGATCGAATGCCTTGGAGATATCAAGTGCCACGGCTAAGGTTCCACCATATCCTTCAATAGATTGCTGCCATATATGATGAGACGTGAGCGAAATCGATATATAATGAAGATCATGGCAGCATCTGACATATAATATTTCTTGCTCTGGGCAACCCACACACATTCGCCGAATTCAGGATTTCCTAGGAGTCGGCTCACACATGACTACCATCGGGGTGTTAATTAAAATCGTCGTTGAGGCCTAGATCGGCCGCCTCTGAGGGCTCCCTTGGAGAGTAATTATATGAAGTTGACTTAGTGTCCCACATTATTCTTCAACTGTCGTCGTTACTTTCATGGATTTCAATCGGTCCGATCAGCAGGGTTAAAAGCAACATCGAGCGGGTTTAGTATTTGGATAGGTGACAGTTTGAGTCTACCAGATGCTAGATTTTTTTTTGGTCGCTTGTCTGCACTAGATGCTAACTTCAGTATAGAGGTGAAAATCAACAGAAAATATGTGATTCATTCGTAATTTGAAAGATCGATTTGAGAACATGGGCCAGAAAGACCTACAAGAGACGTCTCAAAGATGTCTCCAAGATGTACTTTCTCGATCTGCTGACAAATGGAACACCTCAATGCTTCGCGTATATCACTTATTCCGAAGACGTCGGGTAATTCATGAAGATCTAGTCATGTTATCGCCGTTCACTGGTGCAGTTTTGAGGTAGGATTACGCCTTACACAGTAGTACGCTGTCATCTATATAGTCAACACATGCAGACTCCTACGTCTACATGTTATAAAGTTGTACTGCAAATAAACAATTATGCTACAGGTGGCACTACCAGTCATTTTCATCGATCTGGATCCCATGAGGAGCGCTAACATTTTCAGTCTCACTGAAACGTGAGGTCAATGTAAAAGTCTAAAATCTCAAAAATATGCCGGATAGCCCTAAAGGCTGTGGCCCCAACCTGTTTTATGGGATGTTATAGAAAAACTTGAGCAGACTAGGTACGTTTCATCACTCTCAATGCTGAACTTTACGACCAATCCTCACATTGGCGGAGAAGAGAACATTGTATGAAGTTGCCGAATGACAACAGAAAAAGAAGTATATTCATCAGTTCTACCAACTCTTACCTCACGTTTTAGTAGCACAATCATGTGGATCATAAACAATGTTTGCCCTCATTGAGAGATAAGGATGAATAGAATTCTGTATTTCAATTATCCTCAGCCGCATTCGACATTACACAGTCAATATTATTGTCAATATTTTTAGGTGTTGATGTGTTATCGTCGATATTTATAATAATTTATACTGATACCTACTAGAATAAATAATATCTACTCATCTATACATCAACGACCCATGATAAAAAAGTATTTTCATTCAAAAAACAACATACCTACGGCTGAGAGAATTGTCGTTGTCATCACACAGACCAGAAGCGTTCTCATTTTTTTCAGAGATAAGGCGTGGTACCTGTTATTCGATTCAACGAACAGTGGATGACTATTTGCTTGGTTCCATATTCCTAATGTCCTGCAATCAGTTGATATCATTCAGTATATGGATAGTTATAATACGAGGTGAGATATGAGTACGATAATATATTCGAATGACGTATTTATGAGACAATTTCAGAAGAAGAGATTTACATTTCTTGAGAACAATCGGTGGGGTTCCGTCGGAGCAACAAGCTTGGTTGGTGTTGAGACCCAATAAACGTACGTTGGCGAAAGGTGATCTCGGGCATATTTTTGGAGGTTGTTTTCCCGATGAATCCAGACTGGAATTTCAGCAAAGAAATGCGCAAAAATGTGGGCAGTTGTGGCTCGTGTTCCATCTACATTGAGTTAGCTGTACCTAGGGGATCAACTTGAAGAGGATGATTGCGTACTAAAAAAAAAACGAATTCAACATCGGTGAATTAGTGAGGTCTAGTTGATCGTTGCATTAAATTTCAGCGTTTGTCGATATTCAATGATTGAGTTTCATTCCTTTGTTTTCTACTTGCAAGAATTCGAAATTATAGTCAAAACTATGCACTACACACTGTTTCACCACTTATCAGAGTGATTTTTTGTTTGTTTCAATATTTCCCTGAAGATGCTAACATATTTAGCGAATCACGTATCGATATGTGAAACGTCGGTTTGGTTAGTGGAAAAACAGTGTGTAGTGTATTATCGTGGCAAAGGTTCCAGTCTCAGATATATCAAATCTATGGTTCCCTCCTGATCATGGTTCTCGTATTTTGAATTTGTTTTCTTCTTCATAAACAGAGATCAACAGTTCCTATACCCCAGATTCTTTGAATTCAGATGTCTCCTCTTTATTATCTCAGATGAACCTTCCCAACGTGTTATTTGTTGTATAAGCTATTCTCAAGTTCTTTTCATGAAGAAATGAGGTTGAATTTTCAGTTCCTAAGCCGAGTTTTCAGTTCTACATAAACAGGACTTGAAAGTCACCTATAGAACGAATAACACGTTGGGATGTTTTATCAAACATGATGTAGACAAAACTTACGAATTCGAAGAATCGTAGGTATACAAAATCAAGTGTGGATCTTGTCCTATAAGGTCAAACGTTCGATCTCCGCATTCATGAACACAATTCGAATTTTTCGAAAACAAATTCAACATACTCGAACCATGAATCAGAAGAAAACAATAGTACTGATGATAATTTTGAAATCTCACACGGAGGACTGGAACTCAGTCATTTGAAATTATTAGAAATCAACAAACGCAAACATTCGAGAATTTTACTTAACGATCAACCAAACCTCAAGAATTCACTACTGTCGAATTTGTTTTCCCAGTAGCTAATTATCCTTTTCGGGTTAATCCGGTTGGTACACCTAATTTAATGTAGATTATTGAGCAAACTTTGTGCAAATAAAGACTAAACTGACCATTCCACAGGTAGTTTAATTTCTTCAGTTTTGGAAGGTATGATATTATGAAAGTTGAGCAATTCGAAGTAAGTTTGGGTAATTGTAAGAGTATTCCACTTCAAGAAGCTACTGTGTGAGTGAAACATGTCGTGATATCAAGAATTTTGTAGAAATCTTATCGTTTGTGAAATTTCTTACAATTACTATGGATTTTCATCGAAAGAGTAATCAGAAACTTGTTGTATCCTCAATTCATCATAGTACTCACCTATAAAAGAGTTTTGATCTCAACGCAAAGTAAATGAACTTCGTAATACAGTGCGTGAAAAATAGTACAGTAATTGTGTTAGCAGCTAAATTGTTCACATCATCCCTCTCTAACACTAAGTTCCCAAATGTAGCACTGTAACAAAAAGTGAATATCAAATTGTCTTCTGAAATGAGGTAAACTGTATTAGGAAAATCATATACATAACTAGTGTGGAAAGTGACATATTTCGCACAGGTTATATTCAGCATATCTCCGCGTAGCGGCGACTGCAGGAATGTAACAAGTATATGAAGTAAAGTTCTCAACGAGTTGTGTACACTATTTCTCCTACGACAATGAATTTATAATTCAAAACACTAAACACGAATACAAATTCCAAACATTTTATAGTTTTCAATATAACTTGTTATATGTATTCAATCTATGTTGAAATTGATCTCATCATCTAATTGTTCGGTGAATACATCACTATTACTTTCTGAACATACTGATACTGTTTAGGAATTATATTTTTCATTGAATTCGAAGTTTTTCTCGTTGTCGAGAGCTTGGTCAACTGCTACCACGCACCTCGCAACCATGCAACCAAGAAAAACAGCAAAGTGTCGAGTCACAAAGATGTATACAGGGTGATTCATTGGGAAATGCGCATAGAGTGAGGGTTGACAGAGGACACCGAGGTGCTCCTGAATAATATATATTTCATGGGTCTATCATTCTTCGTAGCTGAGATACAGGGTGATTTATCAATTTTCTAATTTTTTTCAATCAAGCATAACTTATATCGTTGTGATATTTGATGGACATGTTCTTCGTCCACAGATGTGTAGATTGACATAATGAGATGAATTCTCATTCCAGGTCCGGCCTTAAAAAAATAATAAGTAGGTTTTGAGTCGAAACAACACCCTGTATATAAATATTCTGGACTTTGATTCACAAATTTGAGAAGAGCAGAAAAAAATAAGTCAGTCTGAATGTATTCTGTGTTTCCGCATTCAACTTTTATACCTATTAACTTGAGTCAAATCTAGATGTTTCGATAATGAGGTGGCACAAAAATGAAAAAAAAAATTATTGTCGTCCCCAAATGGTACTTTTTCATTTTCAAATCATGAAATCATCAACTATTCCCTACTCTCCAGAATTTTGGATCCCAACCTAATTGGAAAACGAGAGGACAAGTCCGTATCTGGAACAAATTATTATTATCAATGACTAACTATAAACACCTTGTATGTGCAAGAAGCTTGTCATAACATTTGTTTATTGCCCTACATTTGAAACAACAATTATTATGGAAATAAAGAACAATGCCCATTCCGGATTCCGGAGAAAGCATAATTTATTTCGAACAAAAATGTCGTTGCATCAAATTGTATCGAGTTAAACAAAAACAATAAGATACAAAGAAAATTGAACAGCATAACTTATAACAGTTGTTCGAAGTGGCCTCCATTTCGCTCAATACATTTTCGTGCTCTTAAAGTTAGATTTGAAATTGAGTTTCTTATCATATCTGGCTCATTTCTCAGCACGTTGCATGCGTCCTCAATTCTCCTTAGGAGGTCCCCTCTAGTGTTAACCTCAGTTGAATGAACTTTAGATTTTAAATAACCCCAAACATGGTAATCGAGTGGATTAAAATGTGGGCACCTTGCAGGCAAGTTGTGAGGTCCTCCTCGGCATGTCCAATGATTCGGAAAGTTGTTATTTGAGAACTCTCTTACTATCACCCTGAAATGAGGGCAAGCAATATGGGCAAAGTATTTTGCAGGAACTCCAAATTCATTTAACTTGTTAGTACATGTGGTGAGATATGGGTCCAATTAATTGGGCAGCTTTCCCATTACCGTCACTGTATCCATAGACATACAACATGTCTGCATATTCATTATTATTGAATTTATGTGGCATTTTGAGTAAGTGTTAACTATTTATCAACGAATTACGCAACAACACAATACACAGGTACATACTCTTAAGTCATCAACTAACGTCAAAATTGTACTCTGACATCAGCCAACTTGAGAATTACAACAATCCTAGTTTTTTGATTTTCTGTTATGTTCAAAACTATTTCTGTTGAAAACAAAGTTATGACTCTTTTCGGAATGAGCATTGTTCTTTATTTCCATGATATTTATTGTGGGGCAATAAACAAATGTTATGACAATTTTCTTGCACATACATGGTGTTTATAGTTAGTCATTGATAATAATAATGTGTCCCAAATACGGATCTGTCCTCTCGTTTTCCAATCAGGTTGGGATCCAAAAATTAGGATAGTGAGAAATAGTTGATGATTTCATGGTTTGAAAATGGAAAAGTACCATTTTGGGACGACAATTAATTTTTTTTTAAATTTTGTGCCACCTCATTATCAAAACATCTAGATTTGACTCAAGTTAATAGATATAAAAATTGTATGCGGAAACACGAAATACATTCAGCCTGACTTATTTCTTCCTGCTCTTTTCAAATTCGTGAATGAAAGTCCAAAATATTGATATACAGGGTGTTGTTTCGACTCGAAACCTACTTATTGATTTTTTTAAGGCCGGACCTGGAATGAGACTTTATGTTATTATGTCAATCGACACATCTGTGGACAAAGAACATGTCCACCAAATATCACAAAAATGTATAGGGTTGTTCATAAGTTATGAGTGATTGAAAACAATTAGAAAATTGATGAATCACCCTGTATCTCAGCTACGAAGAATGATAGATATCAAATATATATTATTTAAAAGCACCTCGGTGTCCTCCGTCTACCCTTACCATGGACGTATTACTCTATGTGCATTTCCCAATGAATCACCCTCTATAAATCCGAGTCACAGCGTTGTAGACCGAAGTCATACCGATGTAGACAGCATACAGCAATGTTGACGTCAATTTCAGTATTTCATTCAAATCAGAAAATACTGATTCAATCACTGGTTATTCATCGACTTTGAGACGGATGGTCCTACGTTTGAGATGCTGAATAATGAAACGTTTTTCTCGATATTGAAAATTACCAATTATGTACAGTGTTGTGAAATTCGAGCCTCATCATTGAGATCTCGTGAACTGTAAGAGATGCAGTGTCGTTCAAATGCAGTAACTGTCAATTTTTGCAAACGAAATGAAATAACATTGAAATTTGTGATAGCTCATCGCTTATGGGCTATCCAATGGTGAGAGAAAATGAAATCACTTTATATCACTTAAATATATAATCCTTATGAAAATAGCGTACTTATGTTCGATTGAAATCCATCACTCCCTCTGGAAAAATTTGATTAACGCAAAAACAAGAAAGTTTCCATCTCCTGACAAAACCAAAAGTTTGATAATGATGCAAATTTTTGAGTCGGATTTCTCATTTTTCCTTCAGTTTTTCTACAAATTTTCAGAATCATGAGTTTAAGAACCGTACCGTCATTTGAAACCATGTATCTCCCATGGTAAACTACTTTTCGTTGATTCTGAGTTCTCACGGTAAACCAACGTTCATTCGAAACGTTCATTGAACTGTTTAAATGAGCGTTGATCAAACGTTTTATTAGGAGTATTTGATAACCGTTGAAAGAAAAAGGAAGTTAAATATATGTTTTCCAACAACGTTAGTTAATCGTCATCAGACAACGTGTATTCAATCTGTTCACATCTCGCCGACGCTCACACCAGGAGTTTAGGTACAAATACGACTAGTCGAGTATATTCAAATAGGGATAAGTAGAGATAGGCACCTTCCTTAAAAGAAAGTGTCAATGCCACTCAAGGAGTGACAAACTGACACTGAACTCGGTCAGACATGCGGACGCTCCTGGGCCTGATGAGTGGCCTCACAGCCAGAGTCGGGTGCAGGGTGTGGGTAGGTCTGGCCGAGACAAATCAGAAGGAGGTTTTTGTTTTTCCAATTTTGATTTTCCTCCATCACAAAGAAGAACCTATTCACCACTGAGAGCGATTGATCAACTACCCCGCCCCCCTGGGTGACCTCGATGAAATTACCTATATAAAGGGCTCGGCCCTAGGAGATAGGCCTCTGTGACTAACACCTCGCATATACACTCACATTCCTTGGCCAACATCAGCCACCTCTGCACCACGCGGAGGACACAGCACACAAAAGGAGTTCTGTTTTATGTTCTTTCATATCTATATGTGTTTGTAATTTGCGAAGTGATGTAAAAACTATGATGACAAATAGATGATTTAAAGTGTTAAAAGAAAGTGGAACAGCTGAGGAAACGAAATACATGGACAACATAGCAGGTTAGTGCGGTATAATTATTATCACAGTAATCATAAAAATGTAGATAAAATAATTGTAGACAAGAAAATGCCCAAAAATAATCTGATTGATTCGTTGGAGAAACGTTCGAAAAACCGAAAATTCGACGATTGAAAATTGATCCGAAGTGAACGTTGGAAAGAATTTTTTAATCAACTTGTTGAAACGTTGATATGTCACGTTAATTTTCCGTGAAAAATTCCGTTCAGAACCGACCGTTGTGGTAATTTCACTACGTTTTTTCGACGTGAGTGTGTTGGCTGGGGATAACATTGATTTTCTTCACATTTGTGATTGAAACTTTAGGTTGATCCAAACGGACATTTCAGAAATTCAAAAATGTGTTAATAATACCAATCTTACTTGTCTTAACAAACAAACAAATTTTAAACGTAGTTTGATCATTCGTTCTTCAAAATGTCAATGGTGAACATCACATATATAAAACACATATTGTCTTTCTCAATATGCTTTCTTTTCTTCAAATCTCTTGTTCCCTTCGATTTTTCACATTTTGCGTCACTCTACATTATCATGGTTCTGTGTCATCACTTAATATTGGGTTTCATTTTATTAGTATGTCATGTGCTATTGGCATTGACTTGTTGTCAGTTGTCCGGTCATCATATAATTTATGACGTTCCTTCGAATTTCGTCGTAGCCTCCATTGCCATTTTGCATTATAACTTGATAAATCTCACGTGATCGAATTCATTGAAAATTCTTTGAACGATTGTGCCAATGCACTCCGTCAATAGTGATAAGTTGATCTGGTTCCACTGGACCATTTCCAAATTTGAATCCATATTGAATTTACAGGACCGATAATACTTTGGATTTTTGACTTATGCTGGTATTTGTTCTCAATATGTATTGCTGAGGCTAGTATTTCCGTTAGGAAACTTTTTTGTTGTATATTTATTTCTGTTCTTTATTCCGTTTGTACCATAATGATGTTATTGATCTCGAATTTTCGGACCTTTTTGTGAATACTTGACGAGTATAGCACTGATGATGCCTTCTTAGCCGAAAACGCTTTGCGATTTTATGATACATTTTACACGAGATACAAAATCTCTTCATTTCATCAACTTTAACGTTGACTTCTGTTCGACTCCTAAACTGGTTTTATATCCTCTTCTAGGTACTGATTTGAAACATCAATTATTGTGTCTGATGATGGCCTCTGACCGAAACTAGTTGCAGTTCCTATTGAATAACTCATGTGGTCGACCGACTTTTTCCTGAGAAATCGAATGGACCACTTTGAGAAATATAGATGGTTTATACGAATTTCTATTAAGAATGTTCATCTTGGGGAATATCTTCACTATGTGCCCAAATTATCGAAAAAACTTCAGCAAAATTTCACCGGTGAATTTATTCGCGTTGTTGTGTTTCCTACTCACCCATATTGTATCAAACATAATACCAAATGCATGCAAGAATATCCCAGCCTTAGGGTATGTAGGGCTCCCGAGTTGTCAGCATGATAGTTGAACATGAAATGTCCTGATGCCTGTATGAGCCTGATGTTAGGCATCAGGTCGGCCACTAGGCCGGCAACCTTGAATTTCATCATCTGGAATCAAAATCACAATTATTTTTTATTCTGAGGAATATACCTATTCGCAAGAATTTTGGAGGAACAATTACCAAAAATACGAACAACGAACAAGATGATGGGAGCAAGTAGATTCTCTTGGACTCCCAGAAATTATTGAAATACATTTTTCATTATTATGCTTATATCAGCTTCTGATGTTGCTGTGTGAATGTAAGATACATAAATATTTTCTCAACTGTACACAGAATGAATCATCTCCAAGTTCAATTTCTTCAACATATTTTGATCAGGGGCAATTGAATTGTATTATCCATCTTGTAGTGGTATCATTGAAAGAATGTGGTGACTGGCGACTATTTCACTCAACATTTTATATTTACTACCAACTATTGTTCTCAATCTGACTTTGCAAAGACTATTATGATATACTCATTCATCTTCACACCTATTTCGCCTCCTCATTCAAATGGAATCACCATTATGTTTACCTACAATTTATTGATTAGACAAATATAAATCAACTCTGAACCAATTCTCTTCAAATTTTCTTCAATTGAGGTCTTGTCTCATTTCATCAAAAAAATATCATCTAATGAGATCAACATATTTTGATATTATGATGTGCTACTCCAAATCACTAGCGCATCAGTATTTTTGGTTCAAGCACTGTTCATCATAATATAATACTATTAAGAAGATTGAATTTGAATATATCGAATCGAATATTTTTACTCCCGATAAAGGGTTAACAAACCAATTGCTTAGATATTGAGCAGGTGACATCCTTAAATAATAAAAAAATAAATAATATCATCGAATGATTCACTAATGAAACGCTGTGGCATACAAAATTTGTCACATTGCTATGTAACACCGTGCAGATTTTGTTGGAAATGGAATTAGCCGATGACGTGCATCGAATCCTTCTAGAATGCACTCAACGAATCATATCATTCAATTTCCTCGTTCAATTCGACAGAAGAGCTTCAATAACGATAATAATTGTTTTTACTGCCGACATCTTCAGAGGAATGAGTATCCAGAATCCTGAACTCAGACAATATTGAATTTTTTTCTGATACTTCATGTCTATGAACTTTCATGTCACAATTATGCTCCCATACTTCCATATTTTGATATGAATGATATTGAACCAAATTAATGAATAAATTCACACTACTCAACCTACCTGCTTATTCACATCATACCACGTAGAGGAGAAACTACCTACCGTCGCGGCAGTGCTGTGTTATAGAGTTAGATATAGTAGTCCGTGGGCATAATAGGTTTGTATGTTTGAATCGCGGAATCTACGACCGTGATTTCAAAGTTCTTCAAAACGTCGAATTGCTTCGAAACTTCGCACACTCACAAGATCCGATGACAATAGCATATTCAAAAAGCTTCTTTCCATTATTCTGATCAGGACATCTAGGATGACCAATTTTTTTTCTCGTATAAAATGATGGATAGGATTGTACACACTAGTCGAATTTACGCTATATACCCATTTTATGTTGATGAATCCGTGTATAAATATAGTATTTGATGTAATCATTCGTTTTTGAGAATCCTCGCAAATATTATTTTATCAATAATTAAATGCGGCCACTTTCAAAAATGCCAGGTCTTGCATGAGCCGTATTCTGGCATTCTCATAAAAAGTAGGAGCACATATTCCGAAGCTGCCAGATTTGTTATTACTAATTACCTTACCGTAATATTGATTATAAGCAATGACAATAGTATTCATATTCACAGGAGATAATAGTTCGACCTGGTCCCAAATATACACTCATTGAATACTCATAAACTTGCAAGATGCTTCAGTACCAATAAGAATATCCTCGTTTTCCTAATAATGATCGAGATTTCATTTAATCCCAAATTATTTTATGGCAAAAGCATCGATGTAATGCCTTAGTTTTCAGAAATACAAAAAAAAAGTAATTGAACTACATTTGTCAACCTGATTTTCTGATGATAATATCGGTTGTCACCTTCATCGTCAAGTCCATGTTTCATGTATTCAAGAAGCGTATATTCGAAGTTGATCCTCATATTATCTGATTGTTGAGTTTCGTGTTATGTTCTCTGTTATCTGCAGTGAGTATTTAATGAATTAATTCCATCACATATTCTGATTGAAATGAAAATCAAAAATATTCTTACATTTGCCTATCAGAAGTAGAGAATCGATACGTAAGTCGAATCTTATATGAGTTTCATTCGGGTTCCGATTCCAAAACTGTTCGAGAATCGTTCTCGAACTGCGTCGAACCAAAGCGCAGTCGTTTCGATTCTTAGGACTGTTTCAGAATGGTTCACAAATAATGAAAATCCGAAGGCAGCAGAAGATAATCTCGGAGAACATAACCTGTATCTTTATTCGAATAATATTCTGAAGCTCCAAACTCTCCTTCGAGTCTATTCACAATATCTCTGGAAACCTTCTGCGAAAGAATGGTTAATATATTCGATCATAGCATCCGTAGCTAGATGTTCAATATGTTTTATCCCTTGTACCCACATGAATTTCGACAACCTCCTGAAATGTTAAATGAATTGTGTATCTGAATATAATGGTGAAGTCTCCTCCACATAATCCTCAATTTTTTGGTTCATCTAACAGAATTTCGAGAATTATCAGATTAGGTGATATATTCTCAGCATCTTCAGCAAGTAACTGCTTCACCACTGCTTCCTGAAGATGATGAACTACTGCGTTCGGATAAATGTACTAACTTCATAATGTTAAGAAAAAATTGAAAAGAGCAATGAAAAGTAGAATTGACATGAATATATCATTATGACGTTACACTACAACAAACGAAATCGAAAATCAAATGAAATGAGCATGCGCCAAAAATAATCCTAGAACGTTTCATGCTCGAGAGCAGGTAACTGGTTTCGGATAGTTTTAGGACCGTTCCTGGACAATTCTGAAAAAACCCGAACGCTTGAAGAGTCAGTCCTAGAACAGTTCCACAAAACCCTAACTCGACTGATTCTTCTGCGCAAACTCCTGACAGTTCTAGATCAGTAATTGTTCGAACCCGAATGAACCTATGTTGTTCTCGGATGAGTACGTCACGCGTTTTTCCTCGTTTTCATGTCATGAAATATCGTGAAATACAATATTTATTTTGAAAAACTCACAGAGCTCTGAACAAGAAACGGTTTGCGACAGTGTACTAGTTAAGGTTAGTACTTCGATATAATGAGATCAAATTTTTTTCTGAAACAGGCCCATTATGTTCCACTACCAGAAATTCAAATTGTTCCTTCACCAAACATTCCAAGGTTCATTTTTCCTTCGAATAACATTATAATGCTTCTTTATTTCCAAATATTGGGTAATGTCCTATACCAAGTACTCGTATGAATACTTAAATCCAGAGACCGATGACAATAGCATTATGTGATAATTTTCTTCCATTCCCCTGATCAGGATCTCCTGCAGGACGACCGATTTTCGCTTCCAGAGACACGTCAGTGTCTTACACCAAGTATACTCGTATGATGATAATATAGAATTATTACATCCAGAGAGACGGTTCAGTATCCCAAGTAACATTTTAAATGCCTAATAGCTTCGATGAGACTTCAAAGAGCTTATGTGAGCGCAAATGATAGGTCTAATTTGTTCTACCGTTTTATGAATGCCCTGGAAAAAGCATATTGGTCTTCATGTCCATATAATCCTATTAAAAGGCTTTGAGATACTATGATAGAACTATCGCATAAAACGATTTGGCATTCAGCTCACTTCGGTTTTAAGAGAGCTCTGTGAGAGTCATTGAAATTCTTTATCAAAACTATTTACTCTTAACAACCCTCTTAAAACTCTCAAGTTTTATTAGTGTCTTGAATTTGACCAAGAGGTTCTGAACTGATCCTATGAAAATACGTCATAAAGCAATCATAAAACCATATTTACACTAGGCCAATTAGGATTTGACTGAGGCAATAATAAAACCTATTGGCATTATTCTAGCTATGTGAAAGTAATTATTAAAACCTATAAGCCACAATGAACTCATCGAAGTCAATCATAAAATCTATAGGATTTATGAAGTTTTATTCAGAACCGTGTTAAACCCAAATACCATAATATAAATGTTCGTATTTTTTTGCCTACGAACGACTCACGTTGAAATGGACTCACAAGAAAATGAATGATGTGAAATTAAGAGAAATTGCAACTCCGAGCGAAAAAATGAAGAGAATTACTTAAGAATCAAAAATCAAGCCGTGAGAGCAACAGTAAATCAGAAATCTCAAGCCCAAGCAATTCCAAACACTGCGTCTTTCAATTCATACTACCTGAATCCACCAAATAGCAAGAATTCATTAGGACCTGATGTTCATGAAGTACCATGAACGAGTCAGAACGTAATGGAAAATACTTCTGATCATCGTGCTTCTGAATGGGAACTAGGAAGCGAGGAAGTTGACAACAGTTCTGCACAAATTATGTCAGATGGCGAGTAGAGCATGAATTTGAGGAAATGGAGCAATCAACACAATATCAGGCGAATTGCACTGAGTGTAGGTTGTCTATGTTTCCTACTCGCTTTCCTACTTTGAACCAATCACAAAATTCACAAAGTGAACACTGTGAGCAACAAAAGTGGGGTTATGTTAATCATGTTGATGACGTTCCTCTACACTTTGCAACAAAGCCAATGTGGACTAGCCAGGATATTCTTAAAGCTTTATAGTTTCATGAAGGCATTATCTTATAACCTTAACTAAATCAATCTCATCATTTTCAAAGCTTTGTTGTCATACCCAGGAGCAAATAGTCATAAGAATGGATTCGAATATGCAATAAGTACTTCAACAGGAGGAAATCGTCTCATAAAATGCCTTATCATTACCTAAAGGTTTCAATCAAGCATTAGAGAAAGAAAATTGGTTTTAAGTATATTTTGCGCCATATTTACTACAAACAGATGTCGGCCATTGATGGAAATGGAAATTTCAAGCAGAGAATAGAAAAGATGCATTGATACTGCCGTCGAAAATGTTGTTTTTCCACATTTTTCAAACGACTCACCCATATTCAGCAAACATTCACACAGTTTTGTCAACTTTTTTGAAAAGTTATTAAAATTCACATCCAATTCTAACTGGTGAAAACACATTATTTCTAGGGCGCTGCTTTTTTTAAAGCATATCTGGTATGTTTTCATCAAAAAAATCGCCATCGTTTTCATTTTGCAGCCTCAATCTCCACAAAATGGACTATTTGATACAGTAGGGAATTATCATATCATACCGCCATGTTCAATCTCTTTTATAACTAACTATTGTTCTTTCTCCATATTCTTACATGTTTGTAGTATAATTAGTTCTGAAAAAAGACTATCATGAAACACGTTACGGACTATATTATCTTAACAAATGCTTATTGCGACTGACAAGGTTTCAATTCTAGCCAATAAGTTTTAATGTTGGCATAAGAAATGTCGTTTTAAAACATACAGGTTTGATCTCGTGCTAAAAGGCTTTAAACGAAGTAGTTTTGATAGGTTTTGTTATTGCTTTGAGGCATACTACAATAAATTCCTATTGGTTTTATGACAAGCTTTAAGAGAAGCTGTGGCAGCATTTATAAAGGTGGGCCCTTTATGTTTTGAAAAGGTTGTTTGATTGTTTTAATGATATTATTGAAGTATAATAGTTTTAAAAAGGCATTTTAAAATAGGCTGTAACAACTTCCTGTAGCTAACAATAAAACTGATTTTGTTATTTGGGATGTCTTGCATCAGGTACTCGTATGAAATGAAGTTTCTAGAGATAGAGCCTGATAATCGGTTACAAAATCCAAGGAAGGCAACAGGCCCCCAAAAATTGTCCATTCTCATTGTGGGGTGGTGAACCAGAGAATGGAAAATAAATAGTCCTAATTAGGGGTGGGCGATAATGATTTTGAAATATCGATTATCGATAATCATAATCTATCGATATTATCGATTTATCGATATTATCGATATTATCGATATTATCGATATTATCGATAATTATCGATATTATCGATATTATCGATATTATCGTTATTATCGACATTATCGATATTATCGATATTATCGATATTATCGATATTATCGATATTATCGATATTATCGATATTATCGATATTATCGATATTATCGATATTATCGATATTATCGATATTATCGATATTATCGATATTATCGATATTATCGATATTATCGATATTATCGATATTATCGATATTATCGATATTATCGATATTATCGACATTATCGATAATTTTTCTACAAATTATTATCGATAATTATCGATATATCGATAATTTTTCCCAACCCTAGTCGTGACAAGGGTATTATTATAAAACTAATTTTTTATATTTACTTTCTGGTTTCTACGTAGGTATAATAAACAAAGCCATTTTGTCATTATGTTATTTTTCAAGGAATGAGCAATCGAATGATGAAATAAAAATATTCCATATAATTAGATAACCCACCTTACTTGATACTTGTTACTCGTACAACACATAACTAACCAATAAGTTTGCCACCACAACTAATAAGGGTTGCCACGTTGCCAGATCGATAATTATCGATATATCGATAATTTTTCCCACCCCTAGTCCTAATACACCGAAAGACAAATCTCAGTAATACTTATCAAATATTTGTTAACGTCAAATTTGTTCATAATTAATTAGCTATATTCATAATTAAAAGGGCTCATTCATAAAAATCGTACCTGTTGCTATGCTTCATTCACTAACAATGAATGATTCATTAACAATTCAATTTGGACGCCGGTTCACGAAGTGATAATCAATAGGATAAATCGTTGTGAATTTTGTTATTTCGACCAACGCGAAAGTTATGAAGTGTGTATATGTATATTCACATCTACAGTTAGCTCCTTGTGATAATTTCACAAAGGAACGACATCACATATAAAATGATATTGCATTTATTATACAACATTCAGTATGTTTTCAAACAAACTGCATGTGATGCTAATCAATCAATATTGGAACATTTTGAACGTGAGTATAGGTGAGCACTGATTGAATAGTTTGGTAATATACTTATATAAATAATATTCGTTAACTGTTACTATATTCGGTATTGATATAGGGCTAAGAAACGACCCCTTAGGGTGATTCACGAGTGGTGGTAATCGAGTGCTAAAACATCAGGAAATTTAATGAATCAATAAGCAATTTTTCTGTAATGAGGACATTATATCAGCGAACAAGATATTTATTCATTATAAATAGGAGTTTCTTTTAATGCTGTACTTATTAAAAAATATTTGGTTACCAAAAACAAACATTTTGAAATAATAAATATCGTTTGGTGTGGGTGGAGAAATATTCATTTTCAGTTATTCAATGATTATTATCATGAAATAATTTTATTTAACCAAGCACGAGGCTTGTTTATGGGGGTGTGAACAAATAATTTGTTCTTTCCGAACAAACGTTTGAAAAGCCATATTTCAATAACGGATTTGGTAACAGTTATTCATATTTATTCAATACAACCAAACTGTTCTTTCATTGAAGCATCCTTCAAACGTCCCACGTGGTGAATATTGCAGAATATCCATGCAGAACATGCTCAGCATGTCTGTGATAGGCAATAATTTCCAACAATCCTTCAGGTACATCCATTGGATGTCCCAAATAGTACATATTCTGACATGACTCCAGATCTCATATGTTCATTGCATAAAACAACCAAAAACTGTTCCAGACGGTACATTCCTTGATTAATATCTGCACGGGCGCCCTCAGTATTTCCAGGATCATATAATACTCGAGATGTCTCTCAGGAACATCCATCGGATGTCCCAATTGGTTCATCAACTGTCATGACTCCAGCAGGAACTCCTATAGATAATTCATTCATTCATCTGAGTGATAACAGGTGAAAGAATATTCTTCAAGGGAAATTCATCGGTGATTCACCTTGGCATCATGATTTCGGATAGACACTCGGGTCGATTCTGTTTGCAAATAGCAATATGGTTGTAGAGAAGATATTGGCTATCATAGCAAGATTCGAAAGAGTGGAATTCTAATCATCGATTTTTGGCAATATGATCTGTCAATTTCAATGACATCTGGTCAACTTTCTTGCTATCTCGGCAATATCAATTTTGTGCTTGCTATCTCATAACAAGGTAGTGGATTCTTTGTTCTTGCGCTGCAAATTCTTCCAAGTGTATGGAAATTCAGAAAATAGTGGATTGAAAACATATGTGAGTTCACTTGTGTCACTGACTACTAGACCTCTCCTCAATGTTTCAATTTGTAGAAGAATTATTGAAAAACTTAGAATGGCGGTTACAAACATATAGGATAGGTTCACTACTGTGACCAACTACTTGAAAACCTTTTCTTGGAGTTCCAATTTGCAGAGGGAATATGAGACTACAATTTCGGCATATCAGAGAAACCAGAAAACCATTCCAGTTGCCTGATGGATAGTTCATCAAGCTATTTTGCTAGAATATTCGAAAAAAAATCAGGATCATTTTCATCCGGCTTTAAGGTTGGTTTCTCATTTCGGGGACATGATTGATTACTTGCACCAGTCGCACAACGACGACCAGATTCATCGAATACATAATCTCTCAATTTGAACAATATAATTTTGTGAAGTGTCAGTGCAGGACTGACTAATTTGACAGGTTAGATAATCATGAACTCTTCTTCTTCATGAAAAAATGGCAAAATCGATACCTTACACTTAAGAAATGAGTTGAAAACAGTGTTGTCAGCTCAAAAATTCTCAATTTTTCAACAATATTGCTATCACTTGAACTTATAACCAATCTTGCAGTTACTCTGCAAACAGAATACAGAACTTTATAGCAATATTGTTATATATTATGATCATAACAATATTGTTATCTTAGCAATGTTATAACAAGATCTGAACAGAATCGACCCGATTATATATAAATGTCCTTCACGCAGGAGATGGATATGTTGTCCCTGCGAGAACGTCAACTTGCACCTCGCGACTATATCGACTGCTCGTAGGCTATGAATATACTTTTCGTCGATGTCTTTCACCAAAGTCCATTAGGAATGATTGGGGAACTCTTTGAAGGGACCTCTTGGGAACCGTTCTCAGGATCTATTTTAGACCTTTCACGAATCATCAACTCAACTGGATATTCTCATCAGTTATGCAAGATCTGGTCTCCCTAAGGACCCAATTGAAATCAAATTCAAGGATAATCCGTACGTCTCTGGGACATTCCATAGACATCCAAGCAATATCCCTCAGCATTGCTGATAGGTTGTTCCACGAATGTCCTCCGTATAGTGCTTGATGAGAGATACTGTAGATTTCAATTATTCGATAGTTGTCTCAGGGACATCCCTTGAGAACTTTCTTAGCGGGTCCTCGAGTGGGACATCTGTGCGTCCCATAGACGTCAAATGTAGGTTTGTGGTACCAAATCCGAACGTCCTACCCAGGTAGCACAATGAGGTCCTGAAGATATCTCGGAGAAATCCTTCAAGGACATTGTGATGCCTTCTGTAACTTCAAGAGGTCGCCAAGAGCGCTATATTTCCTCCTAATGTTCGCCACCTATGATAAGCTCAGCGACGTCTTGGAGATATCCTACGTAAAAATTCCCATACAATGCCCTCAGAAAAGAACTTTGGTATATTCGCATCAATTAGGTACTACTGGCGAGATCTCTAAATACTCGTGACGTATTGATCCGGCTCGGAGGACCATGGGGGAATTTTCCTACAGAATATGGGGCTGGTTCTCACTTGATACAGCTAGTGTGGTAGTTTGATAAAATAAATTATATTTTTGATATTTCAGAGTGACATCAATAGTTTTTATTGACTTTTCTTAATTGTATATCAAAATGCTATTACATCTCATGAAAACATCACCAATTGTCTTTATAAAGGGTGAACAATATTATATATGAAATTATACAGGTAGTGAGAGACATCCTGCCGTGGCCAAAAACGACCACTCAACTTCCCGAACCAGATTGACTTCAACACATGTTTTCTTTGTAAATGTTCAAAAGGTTTTGAGCCGATCTGGAAGTTGCCGGAGATAAGGGCTGCATTTTTCGGTTATTGTTTGTGGAAATTGTCATGGTTCATCTTGTTCAATCACACAGCCGCTTGAAGATAATCGATCGAAAAAACAAACCGAGGATGACACCAAAATTTCCAGAATTGCAGGAAATTAAGTCGGCAGATTTTCTTGAATTCTGATGTCGTCTTTTTTCTTTCGATCGATCATCTTCAATCGCCTCTGTATTTGAACAAGATAGACCATGAAAGTCACGTGTCCTCGAAGTATCATTTTATTTTGTAGTGGCAATATTTGATATAGTTTGGTATTGAACAATTTTGAAATAGTATTATTTGATGAACGTAGTGACTGGCACCCATTTCACTAAACGTTTGGTATTTACTACCGACTATTTTTTTCAGTGTACTTCGTCGAGCAAAAAACATTTTCAAACACAATTTTTTGGCCTACTGCAATTACAAAAACGTCAGCAAAATCTGAGAAAACAGATAGGGCATTTAAAGATTAGTCACAAATACTCCTACATCAATTTCCCGGCCAATATCTCCCAAACTCCGTTTCCTATCGACGTTACAATTTTGGGATAATTGCATTTTTCGAGTCACCGTGTATGATAATTCTCACAAGAATTCTGATGATACCATCAGGTATGATGGTAGTCCGAATATTGTATCGTCTGTCTACAGACAGATAAATAACGAATGAAATCGCTAGAACTGTGAATTTTTCAGCAAGAAATGAAGAGGAGAATGAAAATACAATTATATCAATGAATAACCATAACATCAAGAAATAAGAAGGATAAATTCAAACAGCAACCATTCCTTACAGGTTACGATTTTTGTATTCTCGATCAATCCTTCTTTCTTCTCTGTATACTTCTCATCTCTCTCGCACGTTATTTTTTACTCTTCTCTGTTCTTCTGGTGCGGCATCTCTCTGCAAACTGTTATTTTTCTTTGTCGCAACTCGCCTCTATTTATTTGCCTGCATTCCTAACTGTGTAGTCAGTGACTACCATCATGTCTGGTATTATCCAAATTCTTGAACGAATTATTATAAGTGGTAACGAAAATGCAATTATCAGAAAATTGTAACGTTGTTGAAAACAACCCTTATGAAATATCGTTCTGAAAACGAATGTAAGAGTATTCGTGACTAGTCCAGAGCGATTGTCATCATCAAGAATTTCCGTAAAAAATGTTCAAACCGTCGGTACATCCAAGACGTCCACAGAATGTTCGAATTTGATACCGCGGGCGTCCATTAGACGTCTGAAGAACTTGAAAATATCTCACCTGAGGACCAACCAACTCAGGAAATGAACCTAAGACTACTATTGCATACTTTGATCCTACAGTTATTCTCAAACACTACGGAAAACATCCGTAGGATATCCGTAGGATATTAGTAGCATATTAGTAGGACAACCTATTAGTGGAATAAAGGGATATTGATCAAATTTCCCATTGACGTACGGATTATTCTTGAATTCGAATTGTTTTCAGTCTTCCTGTAAGTTATGAAGTGTGTATATGTATATGTATATTCACGTCTACAATTATCTCCTTGTGATAATTCCACAAAGAAACGACATCACATATGAAAAAAAATTGCATTTATTATACAACATTCAGTATGTTTTCAAACAAACTGCATATGGTGCTAATCAATCAATATTGGAACATTTCGAAAGTAAGTAGGTGGGCACTGATCGAATAGGTTGGTAATATACTTATATAAATAATATTCGTTAACTGTTACTATATTCGTTATAGATATAAGGCTAAGAAACGCCCCCTTAGGGTGATTCACGAGTGGTGGTAATCGAGTGGTAAAACATCAGGAAATTTAATGAATCAATGAGCAATTATTCTGTAATGAGGACATTATGTCAGCGAACAAAATATTTATTTATTATTAATGAAAGTTTCTTCGCATGCTGTACTTATTAATAAATATTTGATAAACAGAAACAAACATTTTGAAATAATAAATATCGTTTGGTGTGGGTGGAGAAATATTTATTCTCAGTTATTCAATGAATATTATCATGAAATAATCATTATTTAACCATACACGAGGCTTATTTATGGGGGTGTGAACGAATAATTTTCTTTTCGAATAAACGTTCAATAAGCTATATTTCAATAACGGATTTGGTAACAGTTATTCATATTCATTCAATATAACCAAACTGTTCTTTCATTGTAGCATCCTTCAGACGTCCCACGTGGTGAATATTGCAGAATATCCATGCAGAACATGCTCAGCATGTCTCTGATAGGCTATAATTCCCAACAATCCTTCAGGGACAATCATTGGATGTCCCAAATAGTACATATTCTGACATGACTCCAGATTTCATATGTCCATTTCATAAAACAACCATGAAATGTTCCAGACGGGATAATTGCATTTTTCGAGTCACCGTGTATGATAATTCTCACAAGAATTCTGATGATACCATCAGGTATGATGGTAGTCCGAATATTGTATCATCTGTCTACAGACTGAGATAAATAACGAATGAAATCGCTAGAACTGTGAATTTTTCAGCAAGAAATGAAGACGAGAATGAAAATACGATTATATCAATGAATAACCATAACATCAAGAGATAAGAAGGATAAATTCAAACAGCAACCATTCCTCACAGGTTACGATTTTTGTATTCTCGATCAAACCTTCTTTTTTCTCTGTATACTTCTCATCTCTCTCGCACGTTATTTTTTACTCTTCTCTGTTCTTCTGGTGCGGCATCTCTCTGCAAACTGTTATTTTTCTTTGTCGCAACTCGCCTCTATTTATTTGCCTGCATTCCTAACTGTGTAATCAGTGACTACCATCATGTCTGGTATTATCCAAATTCTTGAACGAATTATTATAAATGGTGACGAAAATGCAATTATCAGAAGATTGTAACGTTGTTGAAAACAATCCTTATGAAATATCGTTCTGAAAACGGATGTAAGAGTATTTGTGACTAGTCCAGGGCGATTGTCATCATCAAGAATTCCCGTACAGGATGCCCAAACCGTCGGTACATCCAAGACGTCCAAAGAATGTTCGAATTTGATACGGCGGGCGTCCATTGGACGTCTGTAGAACTTGAAAATATCTCACCTGAGGACGAACCAACTCAGGAAATGACCCTGAGACTACTATTGCATACTTTGATCCTACAGTTATTCTCAAACACTACGGAAAACATCCGTAGGATATCCGTAGGATATTAGTAGGATATTAGTAGGACAACCTTTTAGTGAAATAGAGGGATATTGATCAAATTTCCCATGGACGTACGGATTATTCTTGAATTCGAATTATTTTCAGTCTTCCTAGGATCAGATCTAGCAGAACTGATGAGGACATGAAGTTGAGTTAATGGTTCGTAGAAGGACATTGACGAGGAGTATTCAAAGCCTTCGAGCATTCGTCGACGAGGTGTGAGTAAACCTTTCCACAAGGAAAACATATCAAACGTACCGACTGGGTATCAAGAATGATCATTTGCTTGCGTCAGCGTGCGTGAAGGACATTTATATAGGATGTCTATCTGTCTCGTATGTATATACTACCAATGCATATCCCTTGGGACACATTCAGAACACATAATATCCAGACATCCTGATGACGTCCATAAGATTTTATACTCATGACATCTCATGAAATTATATTTCCTGATGCATATATATTAGAACTCATTACTTAGATGAACATATTGATTATCTATATTTTCTATAACAGTTCCTCTCGAAGTCATGACAGTTTATGTACCAATTGGGACATTCGGCGGATATCCCTAAGGGACATTCGACGATGGATGTCCCTCAGATATATTTGAAGGAATTTACCGTCTGGGACATTCCATAGTAGTTCAGTTTAGAAGGAACATTATATATGATCTGAAGTCATGACAAAATATGCCCTACTTCGAACATCCGATGAATATCCCTAATGGAACGTTTGCCATTATATCCCATCAGGAACATGCCACATGGACGTCCTTGCATGATTATTCTACAATATGTTCCACGTGAGACGTCTGAGAGATGCTATTTCTAGGACATTTGGAATGATGTACCAGCTGGGACATTCCATGGACGTCCTTACTTAGACATTGCATAAGATATGTCCGGGATGGGACGTTCCAAGTACACTCATTTCAGGTCCACGACATTCAGACTATTAGGGTATATCATATATGAATAGATTTCACTATGACCATTTGATGAAGAGCTTATTTGGGAAATCTCTTCCCAAAGAAATATGTTTGATAATGTTGTGTTGCCACTTCTACAAGAGAGTAGTAGTAATTTCGATATTTTCCTATAGGCAAACGTCTGTGAGATAACAGATATGCCGATTGGATTTTTGTTGGGTCAGGTTCCGCTTGGTAGGTGGTATCAGTACTGCTGGCTGGTGACTACCCTACACTGGGGAGGGGCGGAAGCCCAGAATCAGTTTGGTATCATACGTTAACCCAATTACAATCTTGGAACAATCGACATCAAAACAAAATACATGCATCCGAATTCGTTCAGACGAATCGGTGCATAGATTTTGGGGAAATGTAATTCAATGTTCTGAGTTGCATTAGCCTAGAAAATTATTGTTTTTCTTTCGTCATCTATTATATGCAACTAGGAGATAGTGAAAATGTACAAAACGAGGGGTAATTTCCGAAAATGGCAGAACATCCAATAACATCCTCCCGAATACTAGGGCAAGTGTTTATTTCCTTAATGATTCTAGATTTACCCAGGCTTACGCTCGACACCTATAGATCGGTTTCTAGCTCTTGATCCTCATCAGTGTAGGATAGTCACTAGCTGAGACAGATTGCATGCGTAACCCGGCCAATCTACCCTTACTGTTCATTTATTGAACATTTGTAGAAATGTCTTTGAGTATTTACTTCCTAATAACATTTTGACACAACGGCATTTTGACTGTTCCGTAGTTGTTGAATATGTTCAAGAACGTTTGGCATGGTGGTACAAAAAATGATCGATTTACCTTGAAGGTATCTAAGTGTCCTGGAATATCCTGGATATCGTTTAGTCGACTTTCCACGAGAACACTAATTGAATCCAGTCATCACTAACTCAAGAAACAACTCCTTTCACATCACAGTATAAACACAAAATATGAACAAATCATTCAAAACTTCAAAATTGCCCAACAGACACGTTATGTGACCTAATTGCACCTACGTGGTCATGAAGTTAGAATGAGTTCTGTATCACCAAGAAAAACTTGCGTTAGTAACAATATAGTCGTGGACCAATAGAAGCACTCCTCAGTATCAGAGTGGGCGGAGCGAGTCACGTGACTGCAGATTATTTCGTGTCGTATCAAAATCCTCCCCAGTAATACGAGATCTGCTCTATAATTTCATCGGGAGATCTTCAATTATTCAGACCGTTTAATATTGATGCAGCAGAGACGGTCAAACTTCCTAATGACAATTCGATATGGCTGGAGCTAAATGATCGGGTATAGCCTCATCAGAATTTCATACAAAATACAGACTTTCATGTTGAATTGTTTGCTTGAACCAAAAGTAGGTACACATTGTTGGAACGCTTGATGAATCAAACAATGATATATCAATATGATTGATACCTTTGAGCAAAAATATTCACATCTCATAATAAAATTTGTTTTATACAACACATATACTCCTATTGGATATCCATTCTCTGTCAATCAGGTGACAAAAATCTTGTAAATGTACCATGGACTTCAATTCCCTGAATCCGCTGGAAATCCATATTGAATCTAGCGGAAATCGTCTTTGAAGAATATCCTATTCTGAAAAAGTCCACTAATTATCATCACACAGTCATATTAGAAATTGAGTTGTGGTCGTGTGCGTTTGAACCCAAGTTTGCAGCTTCGGAAAACCTGTGCTCGCTTCGTAATACGTTGAGATTCGAAAAATATCTGACATTTCTCCAGATATTGCGTTATAATTCATGAACTATGAGTTTTTCAATAAAAAATGTGATGGGAGTTTTTGAAGTGAAATGATCTTCCAACGATACCAGCTCAAGTGCTACTCTGTACGTTCGAAATTTTTCGATATAACTGATGTAAAAATCAAAACTCACAATTCCCTGTAAGTCTGAAACAAAAGCAGGTAATTATCAAATTACTAAAACCATCCTCAACAAAATGAAGGAAGAACCATAGCAGTGACATCAGTAAATCCCTTTCCCCCAGTGTGTGAGCCTCAGTTCCCTACTATTTGTTTTCTAAATGTCAACCCCCTCACCCGTGATAAATCAATACTACCAATTGCTCCATATTTTGTTTGAGTAGTTTTCGAATAATCAGAACAAAAATGTCATATGGGTTTACATTTGTTCGACTGAATTCACATCACAATGAATGTTCGAGATAGTTGCTGTGATATGTGAACAACATTATTAAAAAAAGTTCGGATCTCTATTTTATTTTTCTGCTATCAATACCCACCTCATTTGAAAGAATGACCAACAAGAGTTATAATGTTTTGTCCTTGTGGGTACTCCTCATCTCCATTTATGTGGAATGATGGTTTTTCGAGTCTCAATATCGAACCTTCAGTTGAACCCACATGACATCATCGAAAGTATTATCAAGTATTCCTCATCAATTGACAATGGTTCACACTATCGCTGAGCGAGTCGAAATCATATTTATTTAAGGTATGGAAAACCGCAATGTACTGAGACTAGGAACATCTTGAACCTACAACGAGAGACATCCTAGTGAAAATTCAACTCATGTGTGTATGCGTCACCAAATTTGAAGCAACGGGATCTGTTGATGATAGAAAAACAGTTGAGTCAAGCCTACTCAATGAAGCCGCCCAGATTGAAGTACTTAGTACATATGGTACTACTGTAAAACATTTCTGAAGGGCTTTTCAATGATGTATTACAAGTGAGGGGTAGCCTTTTGAAAAAAATTAAGAGGTGGCTGTGGCTCACACACTGAGGAGGGGGAAGTCATTGACTTTACTGATATGGTTTTCTCTCTATACGGCCGAAACTGTTTTGAGCAATTTTCGATACCTGCTCTCATTTCAGACTAATAGGTAATTCTGAGTTTTGAATTTGACACCTGGTATAACACCTCAGAGATTTTCAAATTTCCGTAAGAGATGAAACTTTCAAGTCATGCTTTCGTTTCGGGCCGAATATCGAAATAACCACTCAACCTTCGAGACGCGCCCTAAAAATGAAGGAGTTGTGAAGAAACTGATTGAATATATGGAGAAAAGAGCCTGAACACTGCTTATGACTATTTGAGAGCATTTGACGTACATAAAATGTAGACATTTCTGTTTTCTCAGGGACGGGCTCATTGGGAGGAAGAGGGGGGGGGGAAACTTCCAATTGCTAATTCAAACTTTTCGATTTATATGTTGAGAATTCAAAGCTTGAAGTCGAAAAAATCAAACTCCGAATTTTGAGTTGACAATATCAATTTATAATTCGGAAGATGGAATTTGCAGTTACAGGTTTTTGGTCTGAAAATAAAATACTTTGTATAAACCCAGAATTTTCAACTGTGTACTCCAAATTCCCTACTCGTAGCTCATAGAAGGAATATGTTCATTATCTCAGTTGAATATTTCGTTATTCAATATTCGGATTTCCTACTGAGACTAAAAATTTCCATCTTCCAAAACATAAAAATTATTCGATTTTGTGGTTTCAATTCATAAAGGAAACATGGAGCAAGATTATATTTCCAGTTCGAACTATGAGAAATTAGGTACAGGAAGAAATCAATTTCTGAATTCATAGTATAGAATATCAAGTTTCAATTCAAGAAATGTTTCCAGTTACAGATTTTCGATCTGAAAATAAATTACTCCGTATAAACCCCAGGATTTCTAACTGCTTACTCCGAATTTTCGACTCTTAGCTCATATAGAATGCAATTTCTCTCATCCCAGTTGAATATTCTTCATTTAATGTTTGTTCTATAGTTTTCCAGTATCAGTATTATTAATTTTTTGTCGAAAACGAAAGTTGGAAAACTTGAAAATGAGTTTCATGGTAGTGTTGTTATACCAAACATATCACGATGGATGATCTCGAAGAAGAATATCAGTTCATACAACTGAATTCGTTATGTTGATCTGATGAAATTGAATATAATGCGCTTATACAACTTCATATTTATTCAAGCAGATACTGCTGTCAATTAAATGCATCTGAAAGGCTGATGAGCCATTGTCTTTTCATTGATGACTTTATTACATTGAGAAACTCTTATTCTTCATTCATCTCTGAGCTAGCACTATTCCAGCGATCTTTATAAAATGAATTATATGCCGTGAAAAGAGTGTTCTCTTGATGCATAAAAAATACACTATTGTACCAGCACATTGAGAGTGCAACATACGTGATATGTGAGTGGAACAGCAATGAACATGTACTTTTTCATCACCGAAAAATAGTATTAACACTATGCCATCGATCAAATCAATGGGCCATGCTATGTTACCAGCTATATCGTGTTTGCCGGGTTTTTGATCCTGATGAAACGTTGATTTGAAATAGGAACAATGTTGGTGCCAAAATTGATTCTTGTGGAACGCCGGAATTGATTGCAATTGTATCAGGCGATACTCCAACCACCACCACATGGAGCATGTCTGTGAGAAAACATGATAAGAAGTGGCATAGCTGAGGGGGTGAGACGTATGATGGTGATTTGTGGAGCAGTTATTGGTGCCAAATACGGTCGAATGCCTTCAATATATCTGACGCTTGCCATATATGAGTGACGTAGGCAAGCAAATCTCCAAATGATCTTTAGTGGCAAAAGCCATATGGTCTCTCATTAATGATTTTTGAACTTTCCAGATATCTGATGAGCCCAATGTTGATGGCCTTCTCCATCACTTTGAGATTACTGATATTGATGGGCAAGTTTCTGTTTTATTTTTTAGAAATTAGTTGGACTCTTGCTATTTTTCAGCAGAAAGTGTGCTAGATCCGCTTCTGTTCCTCATTAAAAGGTCTGCGAGACCCAGAATCGAGACAGCAAATATGATAAATCAAATTTATTCGGTCGTATACGAGATATGAGAATTTTGCTAATAAAAATGATAAATCCTGAATCAATTTAACGTGCATGTTCCACCGTTTTTGGCGCTCGATGTTTTTTTCACCACCAAAAACAGGTCGATATCTTCCTGTGACCATGCGTCCATCAGAATGGACATTTCTTACTTTTACACCCAATAAAAATATCTGCTAATGTCAAAACCCGAAGTCAACGTAGTTGGATACGTTTCCTACGTTACATCAAACACAAATTTGTAGTTGAATGCGTTTTCCTCTTGAAACTCCATTATTGTCGTCATGATATTGACAATTAAACTTAATTCTGATGTAAAGTGCTTGCTTTTATCAAATCCTTTCGTTTTCATTATGTTCTTGTAATCAAGTTATATTGAAATATGATGAGATAATTAACGTGATGACGACATAATTTGGAGAATGTATGATAATTATTCTTGTTATGGACATTCAAATGGACATTGGGTATTTCTGGCAACTGACAAGTAACTTTCACAAATATCGATGAAAGGTTTGATCGGGAACGATCAGGCAAATCAGATGAGAGGAGATAACAAATTTTTAACACTGATAATTTTGACATCAATGGATTCCATGAGGGTTCAGAAGACGAAAGGAATGACCTTGAAATGAGAGATTTGGGAAACACTCCTATAACTGAAAATATTTGTATTTCTGAAGATGATGTTGCCACTTCCTGAGTACAACTCACATAAAGAAGGTCATAGTCTATACTATTCCATCATACGTAACACCAAATCAACCTGATCAAAAGAGAAAACGATGCTACCCCTGTTAGCTGGTGATTTGAAGAAATCGATAAGTTGTATGAACCCGAACTGCAGGAATAAAAGGCGTTCAATTGTGAAGAGTTTTTTGAAGATGTTGAGTCTTTTTTTTTTCTCAATTTTGATTCATGGTTCTCAACTGATAACTTGCGGAGTAGTTAAATGAATATTTTGAAATTGTGCAATTTCGAGCCTTGGGTCGCAGGAGGGTATAATGAAAACTGTTCAATATTATCCTACTTCGATATTTTTTTCTATGTTCTGGTTTCAACGAGAAGGAATATCCTGTTATGTTCAGAGATCACCGTGAATATGTCCTTACTGAATCCATATCAACAAAACCAGTAAGATTAAAGTGACTTGAAGTCTGCGAGATTCAAAGAACAACAATGAAAATTGGAAAATGATGGGGATAAATTTAGTTTGACAATTCGACGTCGATATCATGAGCAGCGTGGACATGTAGATGATAAAGTTCAATCTGCGTCGATTAGTAGTCATCAACAGCAGGAAAAGAATGAATCCATTGCTGATAGCAGTAACAATCATTCGTTTCAAAGTACTACAAACACTAGGGTACCAGTATTATGCCGAAAAAACTAAGATACAAGAATTCTGTCATCACTAGCTCCAGAACCTATACCTTCACCCACCTCTCATTTAGTTTCGAAGTGGTATTTTACTATCTATATGATAGGTTTATTCATTCTATGACCCACTAGTCAATGGAGATACAGCCACCTATATCATAATCAATTTGTATTTATATTCAATAAATAATGATTATAACATCATACGTCGATCGATCGTCAAGCAGTAAGCACACAAAATAAACATCTTTCTGAAATCTACATGCCCACATTCAAATCCCAAATCCGCTATCCTATGTTCCACAATAACAGACCACTATAGCACATTATCGAGCGTAACTATCAATCCCGGAAATAGTTATGTCAATGACAAAAAAGATGAAATCTATTATGAAAAAATTAATTATGACAAACTTCAAAACATATTAAGAAACACCGATTGGACTCAATTCTATAATTGCAATGATTTGGAAAAAGCTAGCGACATACTATTTAAGAAAATTGAATTAGAATTGAATTTTTCTATCTTAAAAATAAAAGTAAAGACAACAAAAAAACGCAAAGAATGGATTACTACAGGCTTAATGAAATCAATCGCAAATCGTGACGAGATGTTTTTCAACCTAAAAAACAAACCCAATGATTACGAACTTTACGAAAAATATAGAACATATAAAAACAAAGTAAACAATCTGATAAAAATTACAAAAAATGAATTTCATGCTAAAAAAATTAACTCATTCAAGAAAGATTCTAGAAAAATTTGGAAAACAATTAAAGAAATTACGAACAGAACATCAGCAGAAACAAAAATAAAAACAATTATTACACAACAAGGTGTTATATTGAGTAGCGAATCAGACATTGCGAATGAATTCAACAAACACTATACAACAATAGGAGCAAGTATGGCAAAAAGAATAAAGAAACCAAATATGATAATGAGAGACACAATTCTGGACAGAAGCTTTCATCTAGAAAAGATTGAAGAAAAAGATATCAAAAAATATATCACAGAATTGAAGAACTTCAAGTCGCCAGGATTTGACAATATTACGTCAGAAATTCTGAAATATTCTATTAACGAACTGTCCCCACTAATTACACATGTCATAAACCTCAGCTTTTCGAAAGGTAAATGCCCATCACACTTCAAAACCGCAGTTGTGAAACCTATATACAAATCAGGGGAAAAAAACCTAACAATAAATGGGCGTGTACACCTTAGTAGAACTTTTAACTCAAACCATGTTTATAATGATCCTTTCATACATAAATAATGATTGACGACATAATTCGATCGAAAAAGTTACTTGAATGTTCAATTTTTGGACATAAATAATAGTACCATCTGAAAACGGACCCTCTTATGACGTAGAAACCTCATCTCGCCATAGTTGAAAGAAAATACCAAACGCCCGACGGAGACTGAGGCAACTGATATATTAATTCTTTCAACTGTGATCTCGCGCTAATTCACTCTGCCAGAAATCATGTATCATTCATCTCTGTCTGGAATAGTCTTGTTTCAGTATTAGGGTTTTGACGTCACATCATCGCCTCGTTTTCAGAGGTCCGAAAAATCGGGGATTTCAATAATTTTTTATAAAACGTAGGGAGCTCACAGCGATAAACGGTTTGCTTTGGTGAGCTAGTTTGGGTGAGTTCTATCGAATTATGGAATAAAATTTTTTTGTGATATAAGCCCATTACCGACCAATATCACTGATCTCAAATATCGCAAAAATATTTGCAAAAGCACTGAAACTAAAAATGGAACATTTCTTAGAAAAATATAAACTTTTGTCGTCTTTCCAATTTGGTTTCAAAAAGCATACATCCACCGAAGATGCAATATGTAACTTAACTGACTCGATTTATCAATGTGTTGACAAAAAAGTGCCATGCCTAGCAGTATTTATTGACTTGGCGAAGGCATTCGATACTGTGAGTCATGTGCAGCTATTGAGTAAAGTGTGGAACATGGGCTTCCGTGGAAACTGTCATGATCTCCTAAAAAGCTATTTAACAGATAGGAAACAGGTTGTTAGAATAGGAAACATAACAAGTGAGTCTATGACTGTCACTTACGGAGTACCGCAAGGGACAGTACTAGCTCCTTTATTATTCAACATATATGTGAATGACATGATGAACATCAATATTGATGGAAAAATCTTGGCTTTTGCAGATGATACAGCAGTTTTTTTCTCAGGATCATCCTGGTTAGACGTGAAAACGAAAACTAGTGCAGGTATAAAAAAAATCAAAAACTGGTTAGATCACCATCTCCTGACAATGAATATAGAAAAAACGAAATACGTTTGCTTCTCATCCTACAAAAATAGTCTACCCAATTACACCGAAATCCATATAGAAGATACAATAATAAATATAAAGTCAGCGGAAAACATGAAGTACCTCGGAGTCATAATTGACTGCCATCTTAAATGGAACCTTCACATAGAACACGTCGTAAAAAAACTTCGATCATTAATATATTGTTTCAAAAAGCTGAGAAATATACTATATGATAAAACCTTATTAACAATCTATAATAGCTTGATTCAATCTATAATGAGATATGGTATATTGATCTGGGGTGGAGCAAATAAAACAAGCATTAAACCACTCGTACAAGTCCAGAAAAGGTTCCTAAAAATAGTACTATGGAAGGACTATTACTACTCAACTTCCAAATTATATTCTGAATCAAATGCTATTAACATACTGAATGTAAGACAAATATATGCAAAACAATTGCTCATCCATCAATACAAAAATAAAAGCAAACCGCAGATTATAACACATACCTACGAAACCAGACAACAAACAAAAAAACTCATATGCAATCCAAGAATACATAAGTGTATTTCCACAAAGTATTTTCGATACCTTTGCCCTAGATTATACAATGCTCTTACCGATCCCATAAAACACATATTCTCCTATCGTATATTCCAAAAAGAAGTGACAAAGTGGATCATAAGTTTGAACTATACTATATTAGATATATTTGTAAATACTGGTGAAACAAATGCTCTCAAAAAGTGAATGCTAATATTAATTTAATATAAAAAGAATGCCATTCTAAAAAATATAATATCACATATACTTACCAAAAATATATATTATATATATATACCCAACCAATGTGAAATCAACTAAAAACCAAATATAAGCACTCGTGCACAGTTTAATAACTTTAGCGAGGCTTACACTTGTTTTTTTGGCGATAGCTGGTCACAAAAAAAAAATACAAATCCCAAAATGTAATATGATTATCTTTACCTTTTTTACTTACTACTGTAAATTATAACTATTGTTTGAGCTGTAACTTCTTCTCCAAATAAACATTATTATTATTATTATTATTATTATAATAATGATAATAATATCGATGATAATGATGATAATAATATTGATAATAATGATAATAATAATAATAATAATGATAATGATAGTGTCAAAATGCAGTATACATAAAAGACGAATTTCAGGAGAGATTCTAATTTTTTCATGCTCTGGTTCCCACGAAAAGGGATATCCTGTGATGTTCAGAGAACATCGTGAGAATCAAGGGAAATAAGGGAGGAATTGGTGTTTTTCCAAAATTTCTTGAGGTTATATGCCTCGGAGATACCTCCATTGGCAATGTGTTTCAGAGCCTCGCTGTTCGTTGAATGAACGAGTCTTCGGAAAAAGATGTTCTGCAGGTCTCCAAAGTCACCACGAAATGGTGCGAAGCCTCAACTAGACGGGTTAATCTGGCGGGGACTGCCAAGGAAGAAACGATTGTTGATATTTCAGAAGAGCATCGTCTATAAAAAAATCTTTGAAAAAAGCCGAATCGCCAACATTTCTACAGTGTTCCAGAGAAGTGAGTGAGTGAGTTTGTGACCGAGGCATCACCCACGAGAAGAATTGCCCCTTTTTGGACAGAATCCAACAATTTCAGGGTATGTTTGGGTGCTGCACTCCAAATACGGCAACAGTATTCCAGGACAGGTCGAATCTGTGCCTCAATTAGCAAATTGAGGTGGGCTGTCAAGGTTCTTTTCGAACATTTTTGATTCCCGATTTAGTGGACATTGAAAGGTCTATAAGTAACTGTAGCCTGAACAAATGGTGTTCAGAAGTGCCTGTCTTGTAACAAGAGACTGGTCTGAGGTTTCTCAATAGAATTGGATGTCCATTCATAGGTTCTGAACAAGAATCTGAAGTTTGCTGCTTTGGAGTTTGTTCTGGTTGTCTGATCATATCTCGCAAACGACGCATCGTATGGAAAATGTCATGGTATTCAGAATTTCTGTTTTTGCGTTTTCCAAAATTTAGAGTCCTGTTCAGCACCCCCGAATAACAATGAATTCGGCCATGAAACCTGCTACCGCACTCATATTACCAAGAAAATGCCATTTAATCACACAAGTGACTATTGTTCTGGATTTGAAACGAATATGTCAAAGTTCAGGCACATCTCTGAATCTTTATACAAAACTGATACCAAATTGATTTCCACTTCTCCTTCCACATTTTTTTTTTTAATGTTGTGAAGTTTGATTCTCCCATGATTAGTGGCTATGTCTTCCTGTAGTTGAATAACGGTTCGCGACTAGATGTACTGATAGAGGCCTGTTTGTTTGTATTGCTGAACTAGCTGAAGCTGCTTTTTTCATAGTTGTCTCTATTCATGGCATGATGTAAACAGAGGAAGTCATAAAGAGAAATCAAGTTCAGCATGTAGAGCAAGCACAAAGGAACTGGCCTCAGCTTCTTTGAATAGTGACGAAAGAATTACCATAAATCACTATACGAAAGACTATTATCGCCTCTCTTGCATATTTCTATATTCTTTATTCTAGGTGAATTCATCAATAGACTTCGGCTTGAAAAAAAACTGTCCTCGGTATACAAGGTGAATCTAAAATAGGTGGTTGAACTTTGGGAGCATATAGAGTGGTTGAAATAGTTACGAAAACCTCCGTAAATTTTTTTTTCTGAAGTGACCCTCAAGAAAGATACAGCCCCTCAAAGGGGGGCCTCGGAGAATGATTTTGTATTATTATCTCCAACACCTTGTATAATGGAAATCTGGAATTTTGTCTATTCACTTACTAGTCAGTGCCAGATCAAATGAAGTTAAAATCACCTCAAAATTAAATACACGGGTGTGTCAGAATTGGGAAGTAGGGGGTTGAAGAAAACCCTACTTCTTTGATCATCGCAATTTCAGATTTTTGACATGAAATTATGAAATCTCTGGGCTATTCAAATAAGAGAAGTGCTCTTGTTGCATCTCGATAAAATAAACTATTACACCGAGAGAAATATCTATTAGCTGTTATACGAAATTGTATAACCAATAAAAGATTTCTGAATTGAATAGGTGCCAGCATAGTTCATATTTCACTGTAATCACGTTCATCATTACAAAAAATCATATAACTGCGAAATATCACTTATATGAGAATGAAATGACACTCATGTAGGGGTCAAATGACTAGCATTTCATGCTATACGATGATATCATAAAAATAAGAAGATACTTATATAAATTTGACTCGTTTTCAATTTGATAGTCAAATAAAAAGCATTTCGATATTGAATAGTGATGTTATGAACATAAAATAATACATATATCAATATAATTTGCTTTCAATTACATAGTCAGATGATTGCATGGTATTTTAGTATTAGGATGATTAATTTTTCCCCAGAAAAATGAAATGGGTTGAAACTCTTCGAGAAATATTGAAGACATATATACTTGATTTATTTATATACTTACCCCCGAGAAAAGTTTTTTTGAGGAACTACAGAGCCTTGAAGTGCATCAAAAGGACGATATACTCAGTTTACAATATCTCAGTTTGTGTAGGACAAAAATGCTCCCAATTTGGACTATTTTTCCTCATTGTCAGTGAATTGGATTATTAGTTGACATAGTGGCCAAAAATGTAATGGCACAGTATCGTCAGTAAATTAGAGTCCACATTCGCAGATTTCGTTTCATGATATTTACCGTTATTGCCACTTGAGCTTTGCAAAAGAGCGTTGATAGACTTTTCTTACGACGTTTTCGAGATCCCCATGATAGTATTCATCAATCTTGGACACAATGTATACGCAATACAATCTATCACCGATAAAACTGTTCAAATCCAAGCTTTCGCCACTTAGTGAATAGTGAGATGAGTTAAAAAAATAAAAGTGTTTCCAATTCGGAAGACATTCCGATACATACACTTACCGATATATCGTGAAAACACTATAACGCCCAGAGGCAGTTCAACATTCTGTAGTTCTTCAACAAATCTTGGGGGATATATGAACAAATATGTCCCTTATATTTCTAGAAGATCTCTCAACCACCTCACTTTTTCTAAAAAAAATATAACTCTGCAAGAAGAGTTCACGAGCTGCCGCGAGCTAATATGTCCTTTTATATCAGGAATCCGGAGGCGACTAACAATTCTAATCGAACAAGTGTTCATAGGTGAGTGAGATGACTCATTGAGGTAAGCGAGTATGACAAAGATGAAAAATGATAGAAGGGATAAAATTAAAATAATGATAATTGTATAACTGTGAAATGACATCTTTATGGATTTGAATGATTATCTTCAAATTTCCATCTTCCAACTATAATCTTGTCTCATTTCGAATCTAAAAGATAACCTTTCTGAAACAAAAAAGAATGATTTGAAAGAATGACTTGTTTCACGTTGAAAACGTGAACTTTTCACGTTCATGAGATGACATTTCGTGGTTAAAATGTTTCATTTGGCGGTTATAAGAAGTTCCTAAACAGAGACATGTATAACTGGACTTTTCTCGGTGTAGCGAATAAAATTCATTTTCTCAAGATCTCATTTAAATTGCGATTTGGGTATGTACTTGAGTTCAATTATCTAGGTCAATTCTCGCAACTGAATTTTTACCTACTTCTAATCGTCTGAACAACTTAGAATCTGGCAGATGACAGTTGACAATGCGTAATGGCGGCTCCAATGCAGCCGACCAGATTTGTGATTATGTTTAGATTTGATTCAAAATTGGTATGTGAGGGTTTTCGGGGTTGGAAATTGAGAATTCGTTGTCGGAATTCGTGAAATCAAGATAGCCGTTGAGTTTTTCCATTATTGACTGATCCTATTGGAGATAAAATGAGAAATATTGTTGAAAACAAGCTTTCATCACCCTAACTATCTAAATAAAAAATTGCGATTTAATTGAAATCTTGGAAAAATAAATTTCATTTGCTAATGGTTCATTTTATAGAGATCCAACAAGAGCTCTTTTGCTATGTTAATAGCCCTGATATTTCATAATTTCATGTAATAAAACTGAAATTGCGATGATCAAAAAAGTTGGGATTATGTTTACCCCCTTCCTCCTTATTTTGACACACCCCTCTATTTGATTTTGAGGTGATTTCAACCTCATTCGAACCGGCACTGAATAGTTAGTGAAAAAACGAAATTCCAGATTTTCATCATACAAGGTTTTGGAGATAATAATACAAAATCATTTTCCGAGGCCCCCCTTTGAGGGGCTGTATCTTTCTTTGGAGGCACTTTAGAAAAAGATGTTACCGAAGTTTTCGTGATTATTTCACCCACTCTATATACTCCTGAAGACAATAAATAGCAAAGATGTAGACGAGCTACTGATACCCTGATAACTTCAACGTCCTATAGGTTCTAAACACAAAATGCAGTACTAGTTTTCGATCTTAATCATTTTCCTATTAGTGAACTTCTTTCTGAAGGAGAACGGAATCACTTAGGCAGATTTTAGGACATTTTCGACAAAAAATCTGAAACTTCGCTACTAATGTACAGAAACAAATCCAATTGTAACGAACATCAATGAGGCTGTTAATGCTCAGAATTTGAAGAAGGTAACATAGGAGAAACTTTGTTTAGAGAGTGCCAAAATAGGGAAACGATCGGGGTAAGTTTGGCAGGATATGTTTTTCGCTTGAAATGCGAAAGTAGATTGCTCTAAAAGTCTCCTTTGGCACTGTTTTGAATATTGAATTGAATTTTGACAATTTTTTCAGAAATCATTGCCTAAAACAACATACATATGTATAAAAAGAAAAATAAACGTTGACACTGAAAATAAATTCTAACGCTGTGACACACTCTGACCATTGTAACAATGTGCTTCAATAACTGCTCTTCCTCTTGAGTAAATACTATCGGATGACCTACTACCTTGTTGTGCCTACCAAACAACTTATTCTGGGGGGTTTCACGGGAGATTTTGAATTTCCTAGACTTGAGACAAAAAAATATTCAATGAATTAAAAAAGCTTCACATTTCATAGCACTGGAAATATTATGTCAGATTACTTTCCTATGTCGAACACCATCTATATTACTCCATATAATTAAGCACCTCGTATATTATTCAATGTACCTTTATATTTTCATTCATGTTTCTTTATCATTTTATGTGATGAACAAGTATTAATCTGCAGTATTTTTCTTCCTTCTGTGTATAGCTGACGAAGAATGTGGATTTGTAGGACAGGGAACACGTTCTACTCATAAGTATTGAAAAGAATTATTCAAGCAGTTCTAATGGCAATTCGTGTGATCTTCCTGAATCTGTTTGCATTTTTCAAGAGAAGTGATCACAAAGTGCACTTTTTTGATAAACAGTAATACATGATTTCTCCCAAGTATGGATCTGGACTTTTTTTATAATATGCTATCTTGAAAAGTTTCGATAGAGGAACGTCGTTGCCAAATTTCAGTCAATTAGGATGAATAATCTCTTGAAGCTATCGGTCATCAAAGTTAAATGGTGATATGACGCTCGACCAACGACCGCGAGGTCGTGTGTTCGAATCCCAGTGTTCTAGACTCAGTATTCCTATTACTTCCAAAAATTGAATGATTCTCAAAATTTTTTGACTTTCTTATCTTCATTTCATTGTATCTCACTTTTTTTCAACAACTCAACGCCTCCTTTCAATTCCAAATTATATACAAGGTATATCAATCTAATTCAATAAAACAATCTACAACATTCTCCCCCCTAAATTCAGAATTTTTCAGAATTTCTCAAAATATCAACTGTTCTTGAAATTTATACCAATCTCTTCGTCGCTTCTTTCTCTTCATTCTTCTTCTTTGTTAACACCAGCTAACTTACAGATCTTCACCACTGGTCGTCTGAGTGTACCATTTTCCAATTTCATATCTGCTACCCTCACATTTCCATCTTTTCCTTTGTACACTCTCTGAATTACTCCCAGAGGCCAATCATTTCTTTGCGTTGTATCATCAACTACAACAACTACATCTCCAACTTCAATGTTTTCAACTTTCCTGTGCCACTTGCCAACTTTATTCAGTGTAGAAAGGTACTCTTCCACCCATCTTCCCCAGAATATGTTCGCAAGGGCTTGTGATAGTTTCCATTGATTTCTCAAATGATGGATTTGATCTTCTGGAAACTTCCCTCGTAGTGGTGCTGCTCCATCAGATGAACTCAAGAGGAAATGGTTCGGTATTAGGCTCTCTGGATCATCTGGGTCGGCAGAAACATAGGTTAATGGTCTACTGTTCACTATATTTTCAGCCTCCACAACTTATGTTTGCAGGACCTCCTCTTTTGGACGGTTTTTACAGATTTGGCTGAACGTTTCCAGCTCTTCTCCATATGTGGACTGGCTGCTGGTATATATCGCCAAATGATATTCTTAGAGGTTAAAAATATGGAAAGTTGGTCTCTATTGAGCTCCACCAACGCGTTTTTCAGTTCCTTATCTGCTGCATGGAGATTTGTGCCATTGTCTGAGTGAATTTCTTGAGAACAATCTTTTCTTTCACTAAATCTCCTAATCGTCATTACAGCAGAATCTGTATTCAAAGAAATAGCTATTTCCAGATGTATGGCTCTCACACTCAACGGATATAGGTCCGAAATAATCCGTCCCAGTAACAGTGAATGGTCGTACGAAACTCTTTAGTCGATAGTCTCGAAGCTGACCCATCTCTGGGACAAATGGTTTTGCTATTATTTTTTACAGTAAAAACAGTAATTTCTACACTTCCGAACAGCATTTCTCAATCGCAGAATCCAGAATTTTTGTCGAATCTCGTTCATCACCAATTTTTGTCCTTGGTGGCAAAGTTTCACATGGTAATCTGCAATCAACAATTTTGTGAAGGTGACCTGAGTCAAATATTACAGGGTGTTTCTGGAAATAATCTAAATCTTCTGAATCATGTAGTCGGCCTTTTATTCGAAGAATCCCTTTTTCATCGAGCATTGGATGTAATGTGTGAAGTCTACCTCTTCTGTCCACCAATCCGTCGCTTTTTAAATCTGAAATTTCTTCTGGAAAATTTTTTTTCTGAACGTGTATTAACCAGGTGTACTCTGCGTCTTCAAATCCTTGAATTTCTAAATCTATAGACGTCCTCTTTTGTGCTCTACAATTTTTCATGAATCTAATCATCCAGGCAGTTGTCCGAATCAATTTTCTATATTTTGGAAATCTTGTGATGTCAGGTAAATAGTCATCGACCTGTATTGTTGGTATTGGTATTGGTAGGTTGGATGGTGACAGATGCGCTGCGACCTAATTAGATCTATTGTGCCCCATCTGCTCCTGCTATATCAAGGATTTCCTGTTTACAGCAGCCCCTGGAGATTCGATTCCTTCCGGAAATTGAGGATCTTGAGGGAGTCTAGCTGTGGTATTTCTTCCACCACAGTCAGCTAGTGTGTTCCCAGTATGTTCAATCTTTTGTGATGTACAGCGTCACACTCCATCAGTATGTGATGAGGTGTTTCTGGTTCTTCCTCACAGAATCTACAGGTGCCGTCCTCCTGTAAGCCTAGCTTCCTTAGGTGTTCTTTGAGTCTGCAATGCCCCGTTAGAAATCCCGTTATTGCTTTGAGACTTCCTTTGCTGAGGTTTGTCAGTGTCTTAGATCTTTCTCGGTTGGAATTTCCAAGGAGATCTATAGCCTGCCGTAGTCCTGGAAGTCTTCTCCATTGTCTGGCTCTCCAGGCTCCTTCCGCCTTCTGAAGTTCTCCTTGGAAATAGGAATTTCCAAGGCCGCAGAATGGCTCTGGTCCGATCAGTGGCGTTGAACCCCCTTGTCGTGCCAGAGCGTCTGCTTGTTCATTCCCCTCCACTCCGATGTGCCCTGGCACCCAGAGGAGGATAATTTCATTGTTGCTGCCTAGCTCATTCAATTTGCTTAGGCATTCTCATACCATCTTCGAGTTGATGTAGGGAGAGCTCAACGCTTTGATGGCTGCTTGGCTATCGGATAAAATCGCGATGTCCTTCTTCCGGTATTTCCTGTCTAGGTTGAACTGAATGCATCTCACTATGGCGTGTATTTCCGCTTGAAAAATGCTGGGGAATTGTCCCATGGATTCGAAGTATTTGGTGCGAGGCCCAAAGACTCCTGCTCCAGTTGCCTCGGGTGTTTTAGACCCGTCCGTATACAAAGTAATGGTGTTCCTTCCCAGTGATTCGATGGATTCCGTGCTCCACTTGTACTGTTAGTAACAATCTGTTCCTCCTGATTTCTAGTTCTTCCTCATATATATCCACTTTTTCTCCAATTGGACAACTTTCTTTCGGGAACTGCAGGAACGTTGGCCCATCTAACCATCTTCTAGGACTCTTAGTAGTTTCTCTGGTACTCTCATCTGCAACGTTTTGTTCTCCTGGAACCCAGTGTCAATCGGATAAATCAGTTGACTCGGTTATTTCACCTACTCTGTGTAAAACGAACGTTTTGTGTCGTTTCACTTCAGATCTGATCCAATGTAGCACAATTCTTGAGTCAGTCCATAAATGTATTGCAGATATTTGTACCTCTAGACTTTTCTTTATAGTGTTCACTCAACATTACTGCTCCCTGAACTTCCAGCCGTGGTACAGTTATTGGCTTCAATGGTGCCACTCGTATCTTAGCACGAAAGATACATGAACATTCTTATCAATACCAAAGCGTAAGTATACGACTGCAGAAAAGGCTTGTTCGCTGCTGTCACAAAATCCATGCAGTTCCACAAAAAGAGCTCTGGAATGAGTTGGGTCCATAACAACGTGAAAGACTAGTTGTCTCGATCATGTACAACTCTCTCATCAGATGAAACCATTACGTCTCCATTTCAGATGTGATTGTATCGTCCCATCCAATACCTGAACGCCAGATCTGCAGCAGAAAAATCTTGAATTTTACAATCATCAGTGATAATAGTCCTAGTGGGTCAAAGAATGACATTGCTAATTTCAATACTTTCCTCTTAGTAGGAATTTTGGTACAGTTAATCACGTCTGGATTCTTTTTATGACCATTCAGAAAAAACGTGAAATTGTCAGTTTCTGGGTTCCACCGCAGTCCCAGGACTCTTTCTACATGGTGTTGACTTAATGAATCCAAGTTTTTTTGTGTATTGGAGCGCAAGTTTTTGGGAATTGATTTCGATACATCTCTCGAGTTAGAGATCCAGTTGCGAATTTCGAAACCACCTCTTCTGTGTACCTCAATAACCTGAGATATCAGCTCTGTCGCTTCTTCCACCGTATCAGTAGATTCTAAATAAACATCTACGTGATGTTCATCAATAATTGCAGTGGCTGCTCTTGGAAATTCAGACGAATAGTGAGTGGCGTTTCTATTTTTCACATATTGAGCCATACAGGGTGATGATGTAGCTTCAAAAGTCATTGCCTTCATCTCGTAAACAGCTGGATCTCGTGATCTGTCCATGCCTCTCCAAAAGATACGTTGCACTGGACAATCTCCATCTCGTATCCACACCTGGTGAAAAATTCCTTTTATATCTGCACAGAATGCTATCTTATTCTTCTGTCTGAACCTCCATAAAATTGAAGTTTAATTGGTCAGCAGATCTGGACCTTGAAGAAGTAAGTCATTGAGGCTGATACCATGAGATCTTAATGCATCATCAAGAAATAATCTCAGTTTCTCAGGTTTGTTTGGATTGACAACACCAAAGTGAGGTAAGTACCATATCCTATCATTATTTTGTTCAATCTTCTCAGGTTTCAATTTCCTAATATAATTTTCCTGTAGATATTCACTGATTTTTGCACAGTAATGCTTGGCATAGTCTGAATTTTTGTCCATTTTTCTTTCGATGCATCTTAATCGGTTCATTGCCATATTCTTGCTGTCTGGTAGAATTGCTTTATCATTTCTCCATAAGAGGCCAATTTCAAAGTGAGTACCAACTTGTTTTATAGTATTTTCCATTATCGTGAGAGCTCTCTCGTCTTCTTTAGATTTCCCATTTTCCTCGGCATGTCGAACACCAAAATTTTCCGTTTTGAAGGAATCCTTGACAAGGTTATGAATTTCGTCGTCAACTTCTTCTTGAGATTCGCAACATAAATGAAGAATTAGGGATCTGTCTAGTTGTTTTCATGGCTGTTCACTCTTCCCGTGGATAACCCAACCCAGTAATGTCTTGGATACAGACGGAATATTCCAAGTACCATGTTAGAACTTCCTTGCTATTGTCAAAGCACATTGGTCTTGTCCGAGTGAAATCATTGGTTGTGCATCTTGAAAAGAAGATATACTGTTGCTTGTTTCAAATAGGGGTATGACATCGACAAATTTTCGACATCAATGGTTTGTCTTGGTAAACATAAATCTCTAACTGTCCTTGTTCCAGCTATTTTGAATGTTTTCGAAGTTTCTTCAGTCCCAGAGATGTGAAATGATACTCTTCGTGAATCATCCTCACTTCGACTAACCTCGTTCAACCACTGGTAACAAAAAGGTTCTACAGGTCCATGTAGTTGAAGATCTTCAGCGATTCTTGCATCCATTAAAGTTCTTGTTGTCGAATAATGCGAAAGTCAAGATTTGCTTATCATTATTTTGTATATTCACAGGAGCAATTCGTAGAAGAATTCTATCTTCGTGCTGTTGAATATGGTGAATCACTTCTAATTGGTGATTCTCTGTTGAACTTGATATCATCGATGGTCATGGCTCGACATCGGTGTTGATAGCTCGTCCAGGATTATGTAGAATTTTGTGATGGAATTTCTCACAACCTGGTATCCCACATTTCTGTTTTCTTGTACATTTGAATACATTATGTGCTGGTTTTAGACACGAAAAGCAAAGTATATGTGACGTTATATGGACCCATCTGTCGTCAACTGTCATCTCCTTGGATACATCACAATCTTCTACGGGGTGATACATTTTTTGGCATGGACATATCGATTTCTTCTCTTCATGGAATTTCCTAGTGGAAAATACATTCTCCCGCTTCTTTCTTCCCACGGAATGATCAGATTCATTTTGCTTTTTTTCCAGACTATTTACATTCGTGCACGTTGAAGCAGCTAAGGCAATGTTTCTGTACCATACCGAAAAATCTTTCAATGATAAATTATTTCCTGTAATGGAAGCCTACGCCCATTCTAATCGTAAAAATGGTGGTAGCTTCACAATAACTTCATTAATCAACTGAGGATTATTTATGTGACCAGTATTATTGAATAGTTCCATGGTAGTGACTTAGTTCTCAATGATATTCGAAAAGGATGAATAGGTATCGAATCTTCCTTCTCTGGGTGGAGGAGCTTTCCGCACTTTGTCAACTAACAAGGAAATAATGAACTCCGGACGGCCAAATGTTACTGCTAGTATTTCTATGATTTTTGAAACATTAGATGATGAAATCAGAAGTGGATTCACAGCTTCTCTAGCCCTACCACAAAGGCACTTTTGTATACGTAACATGTTCTCTTCGTCACATATATTATAAATTCTTGTGCTTTTCTTGAATTGTTTATAAAAAAGAGTCCATTCCTCAGGATTGCCTTCAAATATTGGTAGGCTCATATGCTTTCCAAGTCCTGGAATACGATTACTGTTGTCACAATTGCTATTCATGATCTGGCAAATTTTGTCTATATGATCTGTCCTCATTCGAATAATCGGTTCTCTTGTACTTGAAGACGACGATTTTGCTGGATTTTTCTGTACTGCAATCGTTTGTCCATCGAAATAGTTCATCTCTCGAGGAGATATCATCACATGATCCTCGTATATGGAAGTACACTGATCAATCCATTGTGCCACATATGTTACATCTGCTTGTCTTGGTGGTTGTTTATTCATTACAGATTGGTGACAAATATCTATCACACTCTGCCTGGAACAGTCTGTATGTCGACTACTGATTCGAGATCGTCGCTCGTCCTGATCTAGAATCTCAGCTTCACGATAGGCTTTTTCTAATTCGATTAATTTCATTTTCTCTTGCAAGGCTTCATTCAACAAAACCTGCTTGGCTTTTTCGGCTTCCAACGTAACTTTCATACGTTGAAGATCGACACTTGCCTTAGAAGTATTTGAACACTCAGTACGTGTAGAATGTCTAGATGATGTATTCGCCCTATTTGGAATATAATGTCGGGAAACAGATGAGCTGTTGTCGCCCATGACTTGAGCTTCGGAGATGATTCTACCATCAGGGATGTCACCTTCTGGTTTTTTCGCATTGTCATCCATATTATGTCTAGGTTCTCCAAAGTTCTTGGGCCACGAATAGTTCTCGTCAAGATTTCTATTTATTACAGTTGTTTCTCTTTTCCTGGAGGAGTCGGTCATAAGTCAACTTTTGTCGATTCGTCGAAACTGCTGTCCACAGTGCTAGTTCGTCTTTTGAACGCGAAGGACCAAATGTAATAGACTCAGTTTCCCTATTACTTCCAAAAATTAAATGATTTTCCAAATTTTCTGACTTTTCTATCTTTATTTTATTTTATCTCACTTTTTTTTTGTCAACTCAACGCCTCCTTTCAATTCCAAATTATATACAAGGTATATCAAACTAATTCAATAAAACAATCTACAACACCCAGTTTTGGGCAAGAAACTTTTTCGATGTTTGACTAACGAACTGAATATTGTAATGTTTTGGAGCACCAGCTGAGAAAAGTCCTTCGCGAATCGCTGTTGCAATCCAATTAACATAGCTGCTCCAAATGTGGTGCATGGAGTCAGTAACAAAGCCTACACAGAATATAAAGGAAGGGATTATGATGATTTGATCATGAGCATCAGAGGAGAAGTCGAGTATGAGTAGGTGAGTGTGTAAAACTACCAGCAGAGCGTGAGAGGTACCAATGCTGCTTAGTGGGAGCTCCAATGCCGCTCAACGACGTAGCTGCAGCATACTTCCACCATCATCTGATAGAGAAACGATATATCTATCCCAAAGACATGTAGATTCATTGTATCTCATTGAACGGCTCCTATGTCAATCACTATCCTGGGCAAAATGATTGAGAAATGATTTACACTCAACCTTGCCATTTTTATGACGAAATGAGAATTGTGCCATTCAATGCCGTTCAACGACGTAGCTGCAGCATACTTCGACCGTCATCTGATTGAGAAACGATATATATATCCCAAAGGCATGTAAATTCATTGTATTTCATCAAACGGCTCCTGTGTCAATCACTATCCTGGGCAAAATGATTGAGAAATGATTTACACTTAACCTTGCGATTTGATAACGAAATGAAAATGATTATGCCATCCAATACCAATTGAATTGTGGATCTCAAGAACCTAACTGTGCCACACCTCAATCTGAGGCGAATCCACGGCACATTGTTGTATTTGCTTCTATTATTCCGGACATTCTTTCAAAAGCAAGCCATCTGACACAGTAGTTGTTGGGACCCTTTTGAACGATTTTGTCCTTAGTGATTTTTGATTGGTCCCTTAGGGGTGGATTTTTGGAGGGTGGGGGTAAAATATCCCATTAAATCGTAAAATAGCTAGAATAGACGGATTTTGATAATCGAGGGGTCCATTTCGGTTATTTCTTGGTCGCTGAGATCGAATTCCAGGTCAATGAAGTTAATCGAATAGTTATTTTTCATATTTTGAGACAAAAATGTGTTTTTACCAAATCTTTAGGAAGTGAAAAACGTGGGTACACCAGCTATATTAGAGTCGATTTCTACTAAATCGATGCTACTGAATCGAAAAATGACAACAAAATTGAATTTGGGTGGAAACTGAAGGTAGTGGCATGTAGTGGACACCCTCCAAATCTTTGTTTTCCATCGATTATAACGAGTTTGTTGTCGATTCCGACTAATTCAGTATCGCTGAGCACGATTATACTGTTTAATCTTCTGAAAGGCGCAAGAAACAGAAAAACACTAGATATGAAGACACTAAAAAAAGTTTTTCTTATTTAGATCAGAAATGCAGTCATCATATCCATAGGTCACCGTCCACGTCCTCCTCGGACTGTTCCTGCAGGGCTTCATCAGGCAGGGCTTTTGCAGGCAGGACTCCTTCAGGCAGGACTTCTTCAGGCAGGGTTCCACTGGAAAATATGAAGAAGTACAGGATAGTTTGGGTTATCATTATGAACGACTCAAATGTAACACTATTTCACGAACTCACCTCTGGTTTGAACGACTCAAATGTAACACTATAAATTCAACACTATTTCACGAACTCACCTCTGGTTTGCACAAGTTCCTTTGCACACCTTGCAAGCAGGGGTGCATGGCAGGCCCAGGCGGTGGCACTTGCACTTGAGGGTATTGCAGTTGCAACTGTAGTCGCATATATCCAGTGCTCTGCATTCCGGTCAAATAGCAGACTCATTGGTCCATACCGGAGCCCACTAAACCATCCTGGAGTGTCCAGCCCCAAGATTCCGGCGAGGGCGGTTTGCTACCGACGGCTGCTCTTCCCCAGACCTGTCCAGCCTGGTGAGCATTCCGAAGAGGGTATGACTTGTACTGGTCGGTTCAAGATGACGAACATAAATTCGCAGGCGCTGTTTACTGTCGTGATATCCGGATCCTTGGCGCCGTATATGAGTCTTCCATCAGCTTCCTCCAAGCTGCAATATTTCGACTTCCGTTGCCCCTTAGAAACAAAATCACTCTAAGTGATGACGCAGCAGATGGTTCCTGGAGAAGAATGTACCGGTCATCGTGCTCAGCGATACCGAATAAGTCGAAAACGACAACAAACTCGATATATTCGAATATAAAATGATTTGAGAGGTATCTACTACCCCCAGTTTCCACCCGAATTCAATTTTGTTGTCATTTTTTGATTCAGCGGCATCGATTTAGTGAAAATCGACTTTATTATAGCTGGTGTACTGACGTTTATCATACTTCAACGATTTGAAGGAGAAAAAATGTTTTTCTTGAAATATGACAAATTACTGTTCGAATGACAATAATGACCTAAAATTCGATCTCAGCGAACAAACATCAACCGAAATGAACCCCTCGATTGTCAAAATCCGTCTTTTTTAGCAATTTCACGATTTGAGAAAAACTACGTGCAGAATCGTTCAAAAAGGTCTTAACAACAACTGTACCAAGTGGCTTGCTAACATGAAATGCGGTTTTCTTCTGAATGATGATGTGTACCGCTAGTACTACTCTGCGAATATTCAAAATTGACACGAATCAGAGTGAGCTAAGTTAGCGGCAGAGCGTTAGTATTTCTGAGAACTTGCCATCTGATCAAAAATTATCAACATGAATTGATCATTGAATCTATCGATGAATATTCATAAAGTCCTATAGTATTGGATTTGGGGACCCCTTATATACATATCATTTCCTAAATTCGCCTCTACAAAACACTACAGCAACATTTTCCGTTCGGCAAGGGCATTAATTGTGTTCACTTTAACGAAAACATACTAGGAACATATTTTATAAGAGATTTTTTCTATTCAGTGAGCTATTGATGAATATAACGAGAAACCAATTGAATAGCCTGTTTTCTTATGAAAGATACATTTATACGCATGGAGATAGTTAGGGCCTTTTAGGGCATCCGTTTATAGAAATTATATAATTTTTCACAGGAACAAAGTACTCACATAATTCATTCCATGACATTTTATAACCTGTCAACAGAGATGAACCGTCGAATTTTTTTCCGTCACAGAAAAATTCTATATTTGAGTGGCATCTGAACGAGATGCGGAAGCCCAAAAACATGTTTAGGGGTCGCCAAGACAAGAATTCATGTCTTGATAACAACCCCTTGTATTGTTTTGAGAAAAAGTCAAAAACTTTCGAAAAATCTTGTCTTGACGTTTTCCTTGACATATCGTTTATTGTCTTGACTTTTCATTGCGTTACGTGCCAGGGTTGCCATCTCGATTTCCTTTTAATAAGTAGATATGCTTTATCAGAAGTTCTGTAGATTTCATTTTATGCTATACAAATTTCGGGATGATAAAATGACGTCAGAAAATATGTATTTTTTATGATTGAAAAAAAGTTTGACATTTTATCTATGTTGATACAGGTAACAAAATGTCACTTTTCATAAAATTACGTTATTCCTGCGGAAGTAGTGGCGCCAGAAAATTCATTTAAAGAGCGCCCCCAATTTTCACCCAAGATATTATAAGTCTATGTGATTCGGTGAAGAAGGATAATAATAGGTGATTATAATTAAAGATATGTGTCATATTTTTTTTACATTATGAATGTTTCAGTTGATCAGAAGATCAATGTGCCAGATCAGTAGATCTCCTGAATATTCAGTCGCGTGCTACTACGGCAATATGGTGGTTTACCGATCTTAATTATTGTTTTCTGACGGAAGGACGTCGTACACTTGTAATGATGCCAGTATGTGAGGTGGTGGTGAAAAGTACATTATAATGATATTATCGCTCATTTCATCATAAATGATGGAAGCACGTTTGAGCGTTTTCATTCTTAGTCGAGAAGTTTCAAGATTTCTTGTTTTCTTGGTGAGGAATCTTGATATTGACATAACTTTACTTTTCTTGTCTTGACATCCTAAATCACTTCTTGACTTGACAAGACAATATCTTGAAATTTTCAAGAAATGGACGACCCCTAGAAATGTTTCGGAATGTGCATTTTGTGAATTTTCTGGACTCCCAAACCTACAAACCTATAAACCTGCAAAGTTCAAAAACATTCGGACTCATTTCCAGTTGGGCCCTTTTATTTATCCCCAATGACTGAACTAAATGTGAAAACCGCAATAATTTTTTTCACGGCTCAAGCACAAAATGGCACTTGTTTTACTGTGTTCGATACATCAATGAACTGCTATGTCATCAATTTCATTTCCGTATCTGATATCATAATGACATAGGCGTGTTATTATCTGACAAAAATATCGTCGCCCATGAAATATCAAATTTCAAGCAATGATAGCTCTGTCTAATAGGATGAGCATTACTTGAGAGGAAATCAAATAGCTACATGACGAAGAAATCAAAAATGTCACTGTTATCTGTTATACAGCCGTAGAAAAATTGATATGCAAACTTTATTCTCGTGGGAAATCACTATTTTTCCGTGCTCGTCCTCGTCAAACAATATACTGTATGGTGCAAATGAATGGAATAAATTCATTATTTTGTAATAAGGCGACCCTACAGAAAAATCCTGATACCCGTAGATTTTTATTATCGAACGCGCATTCTGTCGAATATTTTTGATACGCATGACGTCATTGGTGTGAGCGTGATGACATCATCGATGATTTTTTCAAATGGAAATGTGGGTCATGTGATATGTCATTGGAAAGGTGTTTCATTTACCTATCCAACCATATCGAAAAATTTGTCTAATTGTTGTTGTATGCAGAAAAAAATTGATTTTGAAATTACAGATCACTCATTACAAAATTATTAAATTCTGTGTCCAATTAATGATTTGCGAATCTCTGTAAGTAACCACGATCTAATTTTGAAAAGGCCGTCCCTGGGAACGAAATGATAGCTTCTTACTTGATTTTTTGCCGGTTCACACATGTGGGTCTCATCGAAACTGCTACATTCGAATCAAACTCAATCGGCTTGTCGAATGTTAATGGTTATACCAGTAGAAATATTCGAAAATTATCAATATGAAGCTCACTGATACAGAAAGAATCGAAATTCTTATAATGATTGGTTGTGAAGACAAAACACGAACGCAAAAAGAAGTTTGTACTCTGTTCAATAATAAATATCCCAACCGGGAACCAATTTCACAATCCACGGTGAGCAAAATTGAAAAGAAATTCAGAGAAACGGGTCATGTGAAAGACCTACCCAAAGGTAGTAAGAAACAAATTTCAGGTGACAAGAAACTAGATGTTTTACTAGCTTTTCAAGATAATCCCCATACCAGTTCAAGGCAAGTAGCATTAGATAATGACATTGACCATTCAACAGTTCTTAGAACGCTAAAAAAGGAGAAGTGGCATCCCTACAAAGTTAGTTTAGTTCGGGAGCTTCTGGAAGGCGACTTTGATAGAAGAATTGAATTTCGCGAAATTATGATGGAGAAAAATAACACAGATCCGATGTTTTTCCGAAATGTTCTTTTTTCTGATGAAGCTACATTTCTCCTAAACGGTCATGTCAATCGTCAGACGTGTCGGTATTGGGCTACTGAAAATCCACATTGGATGCAGGAATATCATACTCAATATCCAGAAAAATTGAATGTTTGGGCGGGAATTATAGAGAATATGATAATAGGACCATATTTCTTCGATGAGTCCTTGACAGGTCCTCGATATTTAGAATTTCTGCAAAACTTCTTGCTACCCGAACTGAATCGGCTGTTCCCAAACAGAACTGATTTGTGGCTGCAGCAAGATGGTGCGTCGCCACACTATGCTGTCGTGGTGAGACGCTACTTGAACAACGTCTTTCCAGATCTGTGGATAGGAAGAAGAGGAGCAATTGAATGGCCACCTAGGTCGCCAGATCTAACACCTCTGGATTTCTTTTTATGGGGATACTTGAAATTTAAAGTTTACCAAAATAGACCACACAATATCCGTGATCTCAAAGACCGTATACGCATCGAGATGGGACGAATCACTCAGGACGTTATTGGCAGAGTTCGAGAAGAATTTACTGCTCGTCTATCCCACTGTCTTATAGCAGATGGTCGGCAGTTTGAACATTTGCTTTTTAGTTGTTTGTATCCATTAAATGGGAATTTTCTTTTATTACTACAATTGTTTGTTAGAATAAAAACCCAAATTACTTGAAATCATTAATATGATTGGATAGGTAAATGAAACACCTTTCCAATGACATATCACATGACCCACATTTTCATTTAAAAAAATCATCGATGACGTCATCACGCTCACACCAATGACGTCATGCGTATCAAAAATATTTGACAGAATGCGCGTTCGATAATAAAAATCGACGGGTATCAGGATTTTTCTGTAGGGTCGCCTCATTACAAAATAATGAATTTATTCCATTTATTTGCACCATACTGTATGATTTCAATACCATACCACAAAAAAAACAACTCGCAAAAGAATTGGTAACCCAATACACTGAACAGTCATTCAAAAGATACAATTTGGTTAATTCGTCTGACGAAAATATACTTTATTCCATATTCAAAAATGACGTCAAAAAGTTAATTTACCATGAATAGAAAAGGTAGGTAGAGTTCTCTAATTGTATATAATTTCGTGGAAACTTGAAAAAATATCATTAATAAATACAAATATCGACCGAATTAAAAAATTATGTTGATCCACGCGCTGGAGCGTTGAAAAATTATTCGAATTTCAATGAAAGCAAGTTGCATCTCCGATGACTAGAAGGGAGATTGGCTCAGTCAAATTTGTCAGTGTTTTCATTGGTCAGAACGGATTCAGCTAGCAGAACAGCGTGTTGGTATAAGAATGACCAGTCGATAGCTTTCACTGCAGGTTGAGTTGAGAAATTCGAGAGTGTTGTATTGGTACGTGCAGTTCAGTGACTTGTTTTCTCGTGGATATCTTCCGTTTGAGATTGTTTCACTCGTAAGTAAGTACCTTCCTTCAATTTCTTTACCTACATTTGTACATATTATGTTGAAATGAGTGCACGTTATTTCTTAAAGAGTATCGTGAAACGAGAGAAAATTCTCTCTGCAAGTAATGTAGACAAACAGAAAGTAGCTGAAACAGGTCGTTTCATAATCATTCTCAGACAAAATACAGTGATATTTTGTGGGTTGGAACAAATTGATTCAAATTTCTTGACTCTGTTTCCTGATGGTGAACTTATATGTACCTTCACGATACAGATATATAAAAATGAGTTGCGTTCATCAACTTGATTTGTTTCAAGAGAAATGCCAATTTTCATTTTATTCTTGAATTCTGCATAAAATTTTCAGTTAATGAGGAAAACCTAACATTAGATTCACACGAAATTCTTGATAACACTACATGTTCCACCAACACAGGAGCTTCTCTAAATGAAATAGATTAAAGGTATTACAATAAATTGACCTAACATACAGACGAACCTTCTTGAAGAACCTACAACGATGAATATTCGTATAAAAGTATTTGATTTGATCCTTCATTGAATAATCGCGTCACCGTTTATTTCAACTCCTTAGATTTTGATACAAGACAGGGTGAACTGAAAAACAATGTTGAAATTTGCCATTGAATACCTAACAACCTATTGGGGGTATTGTGTTGAAATTTCGCATTACAATTTTTCGGAAAATACTTATGCAATATTTTTTTCATCTCTTGGAGCGCACGAGAGTCAATTTTAATAATGTTCGAAGGAGGGAGGACAACGAGAAGAGGAAGGTGTTGAATTCATTTTGGAACTTTTGGAGGTTTGAAGTTCTTGGGAATACTTCCATTATCAAAGAATTTCAAAGCTTTACCTACATAACCACACACAGAACGATGAACAAATAGATTGCCAAAACTCTGTTATAAAGAAAAATTATATACGCGTATATATTGAGTCTTTTCATATGTAATTTGTATTTCATCATAAACGCTTTATTATAAAATACTCATTATAGGTAATATTCCTGGTGACCTCAATTTGTTTATATACTTGTCATTGATATGCTCATTTTATCATTGGCGAATATGACTCTGCTATAATGAAAATGATCACAAAACATGGTTTTTTTGGCATTTAACAGAAAGCAGTGTTTATCTCCATTCAAATTAATTCATTTCGCAAGATTCTCTGTTTATTCTTTTCCTGTTATATCAATATCATTCCACTGAGTCCTATTATGTTGTCGATTTCCAGTAAGGAGCTAATTTCAATTCTTCTTGAGGTCTTTGCTTCATTCAGTGCTGTTAGATTCCATCTAGAGACATGCCATTTACCTGGTGGGTTTAACCACACTCACTTAAACTTTGAATTCAGTAAAAAATCGTTGCGTTGGTGCGACCTGTTCATATATTCTTTGGATGAACTAACTCCCACGGGAAATATTCTTCAGAAATCTTGCCTATCATCCCGTTACTGGCAATACTATAGTAAGACGAACTCGACATCTCCAGTCAGCACATCATTTCGTCGTCAACTCTCAACCAGTACTCATCTTAAATAGAACAAGCCAAGCTTCGGGACTAGTTGCCGAAGGATGTAAGTATTTCACGGTACTCACAACCTCAAAAGTCAAACTTTGCGATGCAATCGAACTTCTCCTTCTGTTCACTTATTGTGTACAAGCCTGCAAATGTATTTGTGACTTGTGGCTACCTGATGACAATATTTATTTCTTGAAGGTTAGAAATGTTCAATTCACTTTTATAACTTGCTGCAGAACATGGTCATCTAATATATTTTTCAGTTTCAACAGTCGAAAGTGGTTTTTGTAAACCTCCCTTTTTTTTATCGCTTGGAGCGCACGAAACGAAGTCCCTATAATGTTCAAAAAACATCGTGCGTTCCTAGGGAGGATAGGGACAGGAGGTAGGTATTGGTATTCTTTTTGAACTTCGGGAGATTATATGTTTTTGGGAATACTTCCTCCGGTAATGATTTCCAGAGCCTAGCCGTTCTATGGATGAAGGAGTTTTGATAAAGTGCTGTTCGACATCTTTCGAGGTTGACAACGGAAGGATGTGCTGACTGGGCTTGTCTAGTTCGTTCGACTGGTATTGCTAGTGAAGGGATGATAGCAGAGATTTCCAAAGAACATTTCTCGTGGAAGTATTGATAGAAAAGTGGAAGGTCGCCGACCTTTCTACGGTGTTCCAATGATGTCAAAGAGTGAGTGGGTGTGGCGTCACCTACCAGGAAAATGGATCTTCTCTGGATGGAATCTAAGAGCATCAGCGTATGTATTGGTGCTGAACCTCATATGTGAGAACAGTATTCTAGAGTTCCGCCTTCATAGAGAAAATACAGGCTTGAGTTTTGGTGGCTTTGAATTCAACCAGGTTGTTTGTTCCCCAGGCTGTGATTTCAGCAACGTCTTTATTGACAGCATTGACCTGTCTGTGCCGTGAGTTCTCAGTTTCCTGGGAAGAAATGGGAATCATGAAAGAGCACACAGTATGGAGGGTAGTATTCTCTGCAAAGCTGCGGATGATGCAAGTTGTTACTCCAAACAGATTATTGATATAAAGAAGGAATAATGTTGGTTCCAAAATTGATCCCTGTGAAACGCCGGAATTGATGCCAATGGCATCAGACGATACACCGTCCACCACCACGTGGAGCGATCTGCCTGAAAGAAAACTCGATAAGAGATGGCATAGCTGAGGTGGTAAGCAAGCAAAATTTGTCTGATAGTGCGTTGAAGGAGGACGATTTCGGGCATTCGAATCTCAACGGGTGGAATGTCTGGCGGCACTTTTCCTTGGGAATCTGAAGTAGAGTTTGCTGCAAACATCTCTGCGAAAATATTTGCTTCCTCCTGCGATGTTCTTGCTTATGTGCCGTTGGATTTGGACAGTGGTGGAAATGAACTATTAGTGAAATTTCTTTCGACCGCTTTAGCAAGGGACCAAAACGAACGGAAGCCATTGTGAGAATCTATGAATTTTGATCTTATCTTCACATCGTATGTTTCTTTCGAAGCATCTTCTGTTTGGCTGCAGTTATTCCTGGCATCAACGTATTCTGCTCTAGTCGCGAGGTTAGGGTGTTTGCGCTAGCGATGGTAGGCTGTTTGTTTCAAGGCAACAGTTCTAGAACAGTTTTTGTTGAACCAGGGTTCCGATGATAATGATCTTATCGAAGAATGAGATATGTATGTGTCCATTCCGAGCATGATGATCTCGGATATTTCCGCAGCACAATTCTGATAACCGTTGCTATATTGAATTGTGGTCGTGACTAAATCGGTCTCATTTTTGAAATATGTTGGGCGAGTTGGCATGATTTGCCAACTCGCCCTTACGAAGCAAAATCAATTATTTGGTTTGTTGTTGCAGATTCAAGTGAACATATTTTAACAGTACCAATGAGCTTAGGTACATACCTACTTCCTATTCCGTTTTAACATCACATTATTCATCAATAAAAGTCTTGTTTTTTATATCTTCACGTTCTGCTAATTTCAGTTTAAGGTGATGATTATTGTACCTAACTCTGCATGAATTGAGCATTAAATTTCATTTATATGTGTTGATGAATAGACTTAGACAATTGGAACCCATATCATATATTTATCTTCTTCGGGTTACTCTAGTTTCGCCAAGATGGCATATCATGCAATCTCAACCAGAACGTTCAGTCCGAGATGGGATACCGACGTGATTTTTCGAAAAAGTTTACTAAACTCTGAACACTGTTAGGGTTTGGTTGATTCTCATTAGTGTTAGGCTGAATATTCTCCTATTTAACTACCAAGTTCTAGTAAAATTGAATAATCACGAGATGTATGCCAACTCGGGCACATTTCTCCTACTCCTCCTATACTCCCTATACGGAGTGTTCCTTAACGACATGCTGATATGCAAGGGGCGATTCTTGGACCCATTTCAAGAATAAAACTCCATATGAACGTATGTCGTTAACGTCCTAACTTTTGGGATACAGTGAATCAAAGTTGAACATTGTCCACCCTGTATAGCTTCACCTGATGGCAAAATGTATTCTGCTATGTGACTAAAACATTTAAAAAAATTCAAAATGTTACATACTGTTGTTATTCAGTGATGGATGTCCTGATTGGAGTACTCGAGCTTAGCATTTATATCAAATTGAAGTTTTGAATTTGAAGTTTGATCTCGTTTTTCTCGTTTTTTCTTGAAAACCGAGCGTCCCATCGGATATAAATGGAAGGATCTCCTTTGTAAAAAATTGAATGATTTTTTATAGCATTTTATCAAATTTTGAAATATTCCTTTGATGCTCACTTTCAAATATAATCTGATCAATCATATCCCCCTCACGGCGCCACTGGCATTGAGAAAAAAAATTGTATACATCAAAAAATGTACCTTGATGCATAATATATAGAAGATATATACCAAATTCCATAAAGATGTCTACAATATTATCCCAGTCGTTATTATTAAAATACTGATTCTTTTTCAAAACTTCATCACCCTAGTATCTCAAAAGTTGAGACTTTCAGAACATACGCTAGTGGAAAGTTATTTTCTTGAAATGAGTTGAAGAATCCTCGGAGGAATCGCCGCCTTGAATATTAGCATGTCATTAAGAAACACCCTTCAAAGGTACGCACGTTGTTTCTTGATCATATTATGACATGTGCAATTTGTTTGGTATGGAAGCAGTAGGCCATTTTTTTATTCTCGACACCTAATTCAAGGTCTTGTTGTAATCAATGTTACAGACTCTGGCACAATACGCCTGATTGGATTGATCTACTATACTTTTGTGAAGTTTGTTATAAATTCGAGATTCCAGAAAGTTATGTGAAAAATGTATTCTTTCTGATAACAAACTCATGTAACTGAAAATGGACATATTATATGTTTCGAGAATGGTATATCCACAATCAATTGCAGAATATCTCGCACAAACGTCGGCCAGTTTGAAGATCCGTTTGAAGTGAGTGCAGATGCGGCACGAGCCTACAATTGTTTTCGAACATGGATGTTTTCGAATAAACTTTATCAACAGCAACAAGACAGCACCCTGACAATTTTTATGTGCAATGTATCAAAAGATTGTTCGTCAGTTGTACGATGAATAATTGAATACCCAGCAAACATGTATCGCGTGGGCCTTTGGACGCCCTCCAAAAACTGCCGACAGGCAACATCAGCGGGCCACAATCATGATACATCGTCGGCCCGGCTAGCCCGTGTCGCACCGGCCGCTAGTAGGCCGCCCGACTATCTGCCGACACTATTCGGTTAGAAATAAAAAAGAGATAATATCGGGTGTCGGACTCGAACCGGCGATCGAACGAACCTCCTATCCACTGTCAGATGCTTATACCACTAGGCTATTGCGGAACTTGAGAGATTCTATTACGAATCCATCAGTCAACAAAAATAAAATTGTACAAAGCTTCAATTATATTTAATATTTGATGATACGATATACCCATGATACTAAGTTTTAGTATCATGCGATATACCTATCATAACCCAGTTGATTTGATGACGTAGAATAGGTGTAGTCTGATAATGTTCTAGCCACCTTACTTTTCCAGTGTTAGATTTATTACTGTGAATCAAATATTTGTCGAATACTTATAGGTGAATAACTGAACTTCGCATTGGTGCATCGTTGTTATAATATAGGTTAATGAACGAATATTCAGCTCGAAATCATTACCACAAAAATCAATTGGTAGACAATAGCGAGTATAATGATTTGTTATATAACATATATCATTCTTGATGTCAGACCCGATAGTTTATTGCTGACATCAACCATAGAAAATGCATTAAAGTATTCTGGAGATATATTGTTAATGTGATACTACACTATGAGATTATTTATATAATGGAGTTTGTCTCCAGCGTCGAATCGACAGCGGCGCGATTGTGACTTATCTATAACGGTCAATTACAGGATGGATGATGAGAAAACATAATAAATAAGTGTACATCATGCCGTAGCGGCACAACCAATGTCATTCTAACGTTTTGCCGATATCGGTTTGCCGGTGCCGACACATTGCCGCTGCTGACATCGATGGCCCGGCTATTTACCGCCTATTCATGTTTGCTGGGTAAGTTCCTCACATAGGGTGTGAAAAAACTCTGAATTGAGGAAACCCAATCAAGAACCTGTGATTAGAGGTCTGTAATAGCAATACGTAGTAGACATAGGGAAGCGGTTGATTCGAAAATAAAACGGTAGTGTCAATCCGAAAATTGCAGTTCTTTCCAACTACTAGTAGTTTGATAGTTACGTAATCAGGTAGTAAATAATTACTATTTATATCAAAAATATAGTTTATTCAATGTAATTAATTATATTGAGTAGGAGTGGTTGGAACATGTAAAGTGAAAAAAGAAAAGTGGTTAGTTATGCTGTTATTTCAAAAGGACGGTAGGGCTATATATATGAAGAATGAAATAAGATAACATGTTGGAAAATATTCAATTCTGATCAGAATAATCTAGGGGGATCATTGATTTCTGTGATAGTTCAGGAAATAGTCTTAAGGATGTAAGGCGATATTATATTCACGATGAAGTTTGATTTTTTGTGACACACTGCGCATTATCGTCTCCGATTTCTATTATAAAATGCATATGATCCAACATATCATAGCAAGAAAAATCATGTGAATGTTTGGACCATTTTGAAGGAACAACAATAGTTCAAGCTCTCCTTCATTATACTTTCATGTGCTTTCCAAGAATTCTGAACCGCCATATATATGTCGATACAGTGAGCAAACAAATAAAAATATAATTTTACCCTGGAGCCAACTGAATATTCTTCTAGGTTTTGATCACTACGATCAACACTCCCTATACTTCCGTTGTTGAATTTTATTAGTCATTCCTCACTCTCAATTCGTCCTATTTCAATGGTATTTATACTATTGTACTCTTTACTCTGCAATCAGTTGTGCTCCTGGTGAATTATCTGGCTCAACAAGATTTTAATCCCTAGAATTCTGATCAGTAACAATGCAATCTTCAATGGAATTTCCCGGAAAATTCGCTATTTGTCCTGATGTAACCTCCGCATTTTCATTATTTCCTAATCCTTCTAGCAACTCGAAGAGATGAGGATGCTTGATTGAAAAAAATCTACGCCCTCTCAAATGCACACCATGCCCTTGTACTATGTATCCTACTCAATTTAAATGAATATACAGGGTGTCCCGTAATTAGCCTGCCAAACTTCACCAGCGGCTTTCACTACGACAAATAGTAATAAACCTCTCAATGAACATGAGCCAAGAAACATCTCCTAAGAGAGCTATGCCCCCCCGAAAGGGGGCTCCTGAAGATGATATTTCTTGAGTATTCTCGAAACTCCATGTGATGAAGAGATGCAATTTGGTACAAGAACTAAAATTTCCATGCCCAATGCAGTGAGAATGAAATCATTTCGAAATTTCAACCAAGAGTGTATAATACAGGGTGGGACTACATCAAATATTGCACAAAACTTTTTTGTTTGCATATTTTTCGACAATTCAATCTCGGATTATAAAATCACTGAGATGTCGCAATGAGGCATTGCTTTGATATCACGAATGTTGCATCGCTGCGATGTATAGAAGCAAACCTATCTGCAACAATTTTTAAAAAAATTGTTATTTAGATTTTTATTAGGTGAAAAATAATACATGAATAAACGTACCTCTACGAAGTGAAGCTGAATTCGGAAACATTCGTTACTTTGCTATCAAGCTATTCTTGGTTAGCTTAAAACTCGTCGACACACACTATATCATTTTTGATACGTATACGAGTAACTAATCTCTTTCTGATAGAGATTCGTAGGTACCAAAGATATAGCGCCGTTGACAAGACAATGGAATGTACAGGAGACTTGAGGGGCCATCAACTAGTAACAAAACAACACCAATCGACATAATAAGATGTCATCAAGAAGTCATTGCGTTCTACCTATTATAGACTTTTCTGTCGTTCCATTGCGATGTCGTTCCGCATCACATCGTAGTTTCATCTCTAAACACATCGCTTTCTCATCACAAATAACATAAAGCATCGCAAACAAGATATGGCTGTTATATTGCAGATAAATCATCGCAGCGACGTCGCATGGGTGAAACATGAGTGGAAAAAGATTACATTCGTTTGACATCGCTCTACTGTTTTCCATTAGTACATCTCGACTGCTGTTGAAGCTTCAACATTGTCAATCCCATTCATATTACCCAGTTGTTTGAAACAAACAGCCTACCATCGCTGGCGCAAAAACCCTAACCTCGCGACTAGAGCAGAATACGTTGATGCCAGAAATAACTGCAGCCAAACAATAGATGCTTCGAAAGAAACATACAATGCCAAGATAAGATCGAAACTCATAGATTGCCCCAATGGCTCCCGTTCGTTTTGGTTCCTTGCTTAAGCGGTCGGAAGAAATTTCACTAATAGTTCATTTTCACCACTCTCCAAATCCGACGGCACATTAGCAACAACATCGCAGGAGAAAGCAAATATTTTTGCAGACATTCCATCCGTTGAGAGTCGAATGCCGGAAATCGTCTTCCGTCAACGCACTATCAGACGAATTTTGCTTGGTCTCGAAACGAACAAAGCTAACGGTCCTGATGGAATTCCACCCATTATCCTCAAAAAATGTGCACCAGAATGAACACCGATTCTCTGCAAGTTTTTTACCATCTCGTACAGGTCGGGTATCTTTCCATCATGCTGAAAGACAGCTAGAGTCCAACCAATCCCCAAAAAAGGGAACAAGAACCTGCCCAACAACTACAGGCCCATTTCCCTGTTATCAGTAATCTCCAAAGTGATGAAGAAAGCCATCAATATTGAGCTTATCAAATATCTGGAGTGCTCAGGAATCATCAATGGTAGACAATACGGCTTTCGCCACCGAAGATCTATTGGAGATCTACTGGCCTACGTCACCCATTTATGGCAATCTTCAATAGAAAAACACGGGGAATCTCTAGCTGTCGCGTTGGACATATCGAAAGCATTCGACCGTGCTTGGCACGAAGGACTCCTCCACAGACTTCCATCATACGGCTTACCACCTCAGCTATGCTATCTCTCATCGAGTTTTCTTTCAGGCAGATCGCTTCACGTGGTGGTGGACGGTGTATCGTCTGATACCATTGGCATCAATTCCGGCGTTCCACAAGGATCAATTTTGGCACCAACATTATTCCTGCTTCATATCAATGATCTGTTGGGAGTAACAACTTGCCCCATCCACAGCTTTGCAGATGATAGTACCCTCCATACTGCGTTCTCTTCCAGAATTTCCATTCCTTCCCAGGAAACTAAGAACTCACGGCGCAGGCAGGTCAATGCTGTCAATGAAGATCTTGCCGAAATCACAGCCTGGGGAACGAACAACCTAGTTGAATTCAACTCCACCAAAACTCAAGCCTGCATTTTCTCTAGAAAGGCGGAACTCAGTATGCCCGATATTGTGATGTCTGGCTTCACCATCCCCACCAAGCCCACCATATCTATGCTCGGTATTCCCATCAGCAACACTCTTCCATGGGATAATCATGTCAGATCCATCGCAAAAGCTGCTTCACAAAAACTCGGATTCTTGTTCCGTGCAAAAAGCTACTTTACACCTCAACAGCTTCTCATGATCTACAAAGCGCAGATACGGCCTGTTCTAGAATACTGTTCCCACATATGGGGTTCAGCACCAAAACATACGCAGATGCTCTTAGATTCCATCTAGAAAAGAGTCATTCGCCTGGTGGGTGACGCCACACTCACTCACTCTTTGACATCATTGGAACACCGTAGAAAGGTCGGCGACCTTTCACTTTTCTATCGATACTTCCACGGGAAATGTTCTTCGGAAATCTCTGCTATCATCTCTTCACTAGCAATACCAATCAGACGAACTAGACAAGCCCAGTCAGCACATCCTTTCGTTGTCAATCTCGAAAGATGTCGAACAGCACTTTATCAAGACTCCTTCATCCATAGAACGGCTAGGCTCTGAAATTCATTGCCTGTGGAAGTATTCCCAACAACATATAATCTCCAAAAGTTCAAAAAAAATTCCAATACCTACCTCCTGTCCCTATCCTCCCTAGGAACGCACGATGTTCTTTGAACATTATGGGGAATCCCTTTCGTGCGATCCAAGCGATAAAAAAAACAGTTTTTTTGTTGAAATGACTGCTAATGCAGGTGAACTCATCAATGCAGATTTGAATAGATTCGTGACGGCAGCTACTGATCATTGTCTATATATCAATTCAGATAATTCAAATGTTCTGATATTTGGTTCAAAAAATCATCAGGAAGCGGTTGGTCAATCTATAGGTATACATGTCCTTGAAAACTCTCTAACAATAGTAGATAAAGCAAAAAATCTAGGTGTACTTATGGACATAAATTTGTTGTAGTACCTACTACTTTGCAACGCTGTAGACGTAGTGTCATATAGTGTATGTCGCGATTTCGTAATCCTACCTTAGAACTATGTGACGATAACATGACTACAGCATTATGTAATGCCCTGAAAATATTTTATATTTCTTATATCTTGTGAAAATCATGAATTGCTGTAATCAAACGTTTCAACCGCAATTATTCCTTATTTTGGCTGAATGAAGAGCTTCCTTCTTCTCATCAACATTCGTATAGTGTGATTTGATCCATCATTGTTTTCCCAATTTATTCTCTAGGCACCATCGCAGCTAATTATTATATTTCGTTAGTGTGTCACCTCATATTTTCATGACGTAAGTGGTGGGTACACTAATAATGATAATTATCATCTGCTCAAGTTCATTGCTATATATCGCTGACAATGTTCTGTAAACCTGCTGCTTTCTACTTAATATTCAATTTATTATTACTTCGACTTCTGTGAACGCTATTGATGTGAGTACAGTTTTACGACCTGCTTATCAAAATAGCATTTCCCTTCCTCTATCAAATACTTGTAATAACGAAATGAGAATTTTAGGTAGGTACATAACATGAGATATTTATATTGCTCTCGTGGAATACTGAATTGATTAATTTTTTGCCAAAATATCTATTAAGTGAAACAGGTCGGATTTTATTCTCAATTTGCTACATTCATAACGAAAAATTGAATATATAGAGTGATCCATGTTTGAGTTATGACGACCTCGAGAAATTTCTCGAAAGAAAGAACCTACATATTATTCAAATTGTTTGAATCTCCATGAAGAGCAGAACACTATCTGGAATGTTGGAGTATATCAGAAAACTGAATTTCATCACAATACGTTCACGCAGGAAATATTAATCTGGTGGTGGCTTTCACCGTTTATATATAGGAGTTATACCAGGAGAATAATTTCAATTCAATCAATTTTGGAAGGATATATCTCCCTCAATATACATTTTGGGCCATTAGTCGATTGATCAAACTATGCTTATTTTCAATGTACTATCACCTCCAGAAAACTCGGTACATATTCTCGATTCACCCTGTATCTTATTGAATTTTTTGAATCCTCATGGAAGGCTGAATTCAGAACTATATCACACCTAGTTGAATTCTGTGCTATTGTGAAATGGGGTCATTAAGAAAATACCAATTACAGAATTTCTCCTACACGAACGCACTGTATACAACCTTTATGTTTGATATTATTCTTGAATTCAGCTTTCCATCAAGATTTCAGAAATTCAATGATATATATTTGACGGGTCGCGGACTTATAACCCAACATGGATCTGGGAATGGAAATCGAGTGATAGAATATATGGATGAGAATGAATTCATCCACTACTGTATACAAACCTCGTATGGGGTACAATTTCAAATTCTGTTATTCATGAGAATCATTGAATTTATACAAAGGGTGCTATTTGAGGAAATCGTCGCGGTCGTCACAATTCGAACGTGGATCACACTGTATTTCCTTCACATAAATGTGGCAAAATGAGAATGGAATTAGACCTGTCGGGAAAGAACACATCAGTTCGACTTAGAAAAATTCCATCATACTGTTGCAGTAAATCAAGAAGTACGAATGAAAAAGTCCTCCTGCAGGTGGTATGTTTCACCAACTTTGAAATGGTCTGGAATAAGATAATGGGTTATTAACTAGGAAAAAAGCCAAATACCCCAAGTGGGATGCAATGGTCACAAAGAAGAGAAACCCAAAGTCATTACCACAATGAACGCAAATGGTAGAAAACGAGGGAAAAACAACTATTTTCCTGACTTAATGCCACGCAGAGCATTGATTGATATCCTCTCGAAATGTATGCAATAATTCGTGTAGGCGAATAAAAATCGCAAGTGTTTCCATCTTGCACGTCATCAAGAACGCGGTCAAGAATGCTATCTGGGACAGCCCTGCACTGATGAGAGCCAACAGCTCGAAACCGGGCTGCAGGTAGTCACGCGTTTCTGAACCACTTTGGCACAGCTCGGCGTTTAGGAAGAAAATACTTACGATTTCACGCGTCTATACGTCTACAGCAAGAAGAGTATTTGTTTTTTTTTTCTCGTTACCCTTCATTTTCGTTCATTTCATGAACAATTGTGGTAATGACTTATAGTTTCTCCTCTTTGTGAATTGAAAATCAGTACGTTCACCTCTGATGCTGAAGTCAAGAACGTAACTAAATTCAGAATTTTCATTCAGGAGTGTTTTGAACAGGGTCGGTCGGTTCAACTTTCAGCACTCACTTTTCTGAAAGAAATCATTTCGGAAGCAGATCTTCTTATGTCCAATATTATAATTATTTATAAGAACTTTTTTCAGTGAGTTTTTACATTAATTACCAATATTCTGCTAAGTATAGACTCAATCACCCAGTATATTCATTGAGAAAATTCAATGAGCAGTTGAACCCTAAATTATGAAAAGATAATGGTATATTGACTCGAATGTTTTTGAGCTTCAGAACAAGATAGAAGGTGTTGAACTTTTTTTTTAAGTCATTTCGTATTCACAGCTCGAAAACCCCCAAGCACTGAGCCGATATTTTCGTTTAGCTTGTCAAGTTTTATTTGCTCATTTGACTGACAATTTTTGAATATACAACTTAGCCTCTTTCTTGTGAAATATTCTTGATTTTACTGTAATTTTGATAGAAAATGAGGAGACCCGTGTTGAAATATATAATCCAAATCTTGAGAATTTCTCAATCACCAACTGAATTGATACATTAGTTAAGAGATGATTTGCCAACAGAACATTTTCATTTTCATGTTGGGAACAAGAGCAGATTCGTTTTCTCAACCTCTAAAGCTAAGTGAAAATTAATTTTCATACATGGTGAGTCAGAACTATTGGACCATAAGGCGGATTTTTTCGGTCAAAATATGGCGATACAACCAATTATGCCTCAATGTAATATTGCTGTGGAGAAAGATACAGACAACTTCCTGCAGAGCTTATAATGATGGAACTCCGTATCTGAGTATGATATGTATTGTGTGTGTTCGTGGAATGACTATCAACTCCGCAGATTTTATTACAAGGTGAATCGAAGAAGAGAGAAATTTGAAATTTGCCAATTAATAACTAACACCCTATATGAGGTACTGCGTTCAATTTTTGCATGAACGTCTTTCAGCTATGCTTGAATCGAAAAGGTTAGTCATTATTTACAATGAATAAAAGTAGGTCTTGGAAATCTGAACATTTCAGAATTGTCTACTTTTCCAGATAGCTCATTGAGTTCCATTTTATGGAATTTTGGTGTTTGAAAATCGATCGACGGGTTCCAAATTAGGACGGTTAAAATCGCACACACTGTATGTTACGCCAGCCGCGGCAATAAATCTTGTGCTTTTGTGCCATATAGTAAAACAAATAACTATTCCATCACCCCGATTATTCTACAGACAGTGAGCTCTAATTTTAATTATTTCTCCAAATTGTATTTGTCTCAAATTGTCTGTCGAATTTTACTGCTTGTTTTGAACATCTCCTAATGATGTTATTCAGACGTTTGATAATAAAAAATATTGAATCATTAAGTTGTTTGCAAATTATGTGCGAGTAGTTTTCATTGAACACATCCAAGTAGTAGTCAGTGGGAACTTTGAACTGCATGGTCCATTCAATGATTCAATAATATCAAACTCCTAGTTAGTGTCTAGAGTCTCGAGAGAGAGAGAGAAAGAGAGAGAGATGAATCACGAATCAACAACATGAGAGTGAGATGCAAGGCGCAACGAAATGAATGACGATAATTTTCGCCACCGTGCTAATGGCTTTGTAAATGTGATATTGCAAATTATTTGCAACCGACTTGAATTTTTGATGTGAATTCATGTACCCTGCTGCCCAAATAAATCGTAACGACTCTCGAGTTGGTATATTTTGTTTGAGCCCATGTACTATTCATCGTTTAGTCACAATGTCGATCTACTCAAGGGTCCACCTCATCAGCATTTTATGACCAGAATCAATTGTTTTGGGTGCATTCAATTAGGAAGAACTTGAGCAGTATTGGTTCCAAGATGAATATCAAGTTTCAAAACGAAAAATAAAATTCATAGTCAAAGAGGTTTTCATTCTGATAATGTGATATTCTGTACATACTCAGGATTTCCCACTGCTAACTCTGAATTCCCGACTCATAGCTCATAGAAACTGGAATTTCTTGTATACCATCAGTATTTCCAGGTGAATTTCTAAATTTGCTACTGATGTATTGTGAATGAATGAAAAGATCACTGAAGACGACGTCGTCCTTCGTTTTATTCAATTCTTGTCCAAAACGAAAATTGCAAAATTTAAAAATGGGATCACTTCAAAATTCACTTACTGCCCTCCTCCCCCAAGAAGTCTGTTTCGGTTCGTCCCTGCATCATAACATAATATCATGAAGAAGATGATGTATATTCAAAAATGGTGGTTACTGTTGTTATTGAAAATACATCAGGAAAATTATTAAACATACATCAGGAAAATTATTGAAAAAGATCGCTTTGTTGTTCCAGTTTTCGAATCGCATTGACAACAAAATCGGAAGTTTTAGCAGGTTAATTATAAAAATGTTGATGAATTCATCAAAATGTGACAACTCATTCTCTTCAGTCTGGCGTCTACTACATCATAATCAAAAAATGTCTGAGTACTTATTTACTAATAATTTTATAAGAACCGAGTTATTTGAAACAGAAAGTTCCTCACTTTCTCCATCAACATTCCATTCTAGTGTATCATATCTAACGATCTACTGATCTACATCGATTTGGTAATGAAATATCGAAAAACATATTCCACAGTTTCATGAAAAAACAACGAAAATATGGAATTAATGATCACAGTGGATCACATCAGAGCGCAAGTAGGTCGACGAAAGTTCTTTACCTACTATTCTTGAAATTATCGATGTTATATAAGATATAAAATAGCATATAACAAAGACAGTCTGTTTACAGTGACTGATCTTTGTATTATGAAATGAATATGTAATGGAAACTGTGACCTAATGCAGAATTATTTTCCGAATTTGCAGCCATAGCGCGAATCAAGAATGTATTCTCTTAATAGGGAAATATACTAAACAATGCTTCTGTATGGGGTATCTCGAAAGTCAACGTTGGGTCAAAATATGAACATAGTATACAGGGTATGATATCTTCATGAGTACACGCGATCCATACATGGGATGTCCGGAAATTATGCGCAAGAAATCGACGAATTCTGCATGAGAAAACATGAAATTTATCGTTTGATATTTTGCTTCGTTTTCATGGAAATTAATAAATACCAATTTATTGTATACATTTGTACAATATCCGTTTATGTTCTTCAATTCATACCTTCAAAATTGATAATGAAAAGAATGTATCATGATCCTATTTTCGAGGTCAAGGGCAGTGAAGGGCATTTGGCTTCGAGGGATCCAAGTATAATTCAGACCAAGGACTCGAAGGCACATTTAGTACACCGTGTATGCCAAATTTGAAAAAGATCAGTTCTATATCGGGAGGAAGTGAAAAAAAAAATTTTTTTCCAAAATATCAACATTGAAGGCTACTTTATTAATGGCTCCGCAAACATTGAACGTACGGGTGAAGTCCGGCCTAGTGCAGGCAAGTCTGGTTAAGTGACGATGCCGGGGTGCATTTAAACATTCCGGTATAGGATTCGGCACCTGCTTAAATTCTATTGGCGGATTTTGATCTGTCTGACCAATTAAAGGCGAAGTGTCGAAATCCGTACCAGAATGTTGAGCGGTTCTGAAAAGCAGGTCGGAATGTTGCCCTGCATTTTGCGCGGTTTTTGTTAACATTTACCCTCGCATTTACCTAACCTGCGCATTTTTTGATTATACCGTCGTTCCCTGCACAAGCTAACAACAAACCTGCAATCTTGTTATTATAGTTAAGTGCAATCATCAATTAGTGAAGTATACCATAACTCACTAATAATTATGGAAAGATTAATAAAAGTTTCAGACAATTTGTATAGGGGCAATATGAAGAATGAAACAGAAGTTGTGCAATGGATGAATGATTATGAAGCTCAGTCGTTTACATTATGGCGTTTCAAATCAGGCCCTACAAATATTAAAAGATTCTTGTACAGGTAACAATTTTATGTTTTTTAAATATTTTTTTATTTGCTCATGAAATGTATTCGAAGAAGACGAAGACGCAGTTTGGCAGGTAACGTGGCGAGAAATCAACCAAACGCTATGTCCCATGGAATAGGACATTAACAGACATTAAGTGTTCTAATGATTGTTATTTCGAATTTATTATCTCATTTCATTACATATAATCATTCATTTCAAACTTTTATACCAAATAATCATCATGAATATAAATGAAAATTTCTAAAGTTATTGAAAAATGCGTTCATTACACATTATCTCGAGCTTTCATTTCATCAACATTCCGACCTGTGTTTCAGCACCGCTCAACATTCTGGTACGAATTTCGGCACTCCGCCTTCAATGGGGAAGACCACTGAGAGAAGAAATCCCTGCAAACCTCTTTCAATCGACGAATGATGATTTACGTTTGATGTACAATCAATATTATGAGTTGAAGTTGAAGGGAATCGAATCTATATCGTTTTGGAATCAGCATATTTCATTCGATATTTCAAACAGCCAAATATGATGATGGATTCGTGACGTATTAGTCCCGAACTGTAGCTACCTCTCTCTGATACATCGTCATTCTGCAGTGTTGCAGCGTGATTGGTCAGTTCAAGGACAATAGGCGTGTTGGGAATAAGACGTCGCACCAGTCACACCAATGAATTGACAAAATTTCAAATGGCGCAGGAATTGTGTGTTTTGAAATGGACATATTCTAATTTATTTTTTTCATCGTCTCAGCGTGAATGACAAAATTCAAAATTAATTCGCTGGTAGTTTTCCAGTATAGAGTTCACGATAATGTCATTTTAAAAAATCAGTAGTCTCCCCCATTGGTCAGATAAATCAAAATCGGCCAATAGAATTTGAGCAGGTGCCGAATCCTATACCGGAATGTTTAAATGCTACCGGGGTATCGGTAATGGGCCGATGATTTCCCTATGCTGAGTAACCATCAGTTGAAATTAGGATGGAGGCCTTGTGATGGAAAGATGTCTGTAACCAGTTGAACACTAACGAGTTGTGGCCCTTTACTGGCCAATATCCTGTTCACTACTTGTACCCCTGATGGGTGTTCTAGGAACGTCTACTTCAACAATTAGCTGATCATTTGAATCATCATTATATGTGACTCCGGTGATAGTTTCAGTTTTTCTCTGGCTTGTTGTCGCATAATTGTGCTCCTTACGTTCCCTGGTCGTTATTCAAAGAAGATTAATTCTTCAATTACAATTATATTGAGTAAATATCAATCTAGTGTTCTGGATTTCCTTATGAAATGCATGTGTTTGGTATCTCATAACCTCATACACCTAGTGATCATGATAATTGGAGTGGCTCTTTCTCTCCAGAAACACAACTATCATGTTCGAATCATCAGTTGCTATCAAAAGTTAACCTAGGTTATGTGAACTTGTCTATTATAGAAGAGAATAACAATAAGGTTCCAACTAAAGAGATGACTGTGCCAAAAAAATGATGAGAATTGAAAAGCCCTATATGTTATCACGTTATCAGACTAAATTGATCAAGTTATGAACTCATGTCAGTATTTCGCATAATAATTATAATATCCAAATGAGATTTAGATGTAGATATTATCTTGTAAGGACTCTGAGAAGTTTCGTCATGGGAGAAGAGAGAGGTTAAGAAGATATTGTGTCATTCATGAATCTTCTCCTTGAAATCTGGTTTGTTCGTTTGATATGATAAGAGAGGGTTAAATTATAAAACAAAAAGTTACTAGAACTTGAAGATTCATTGATTCATCTTGTGTTCTCTCATGCAGAATCACCCAATTGGTCTTTTGCACATAATTTCTGGACACCCTGTACATGGAGAACTGAAAGTATGGGTGCTGGAGGAAACATGATATTTCCTTTATTGTGGAGCTTTCTGCTGTTTTTACGCAAGTAACGTCATATTCGTTATACTCAATGAGAGATCCTATATATTCCACAACATTACTGATTAAAACTCATGTACTACACTCAGTGATATAAGGTACTCAGACAGAACCCGATATGACATGAAATCTTCATTTTTAGTGCCAATATATAGTTCGGCGCAAAGAATATGATGGCAAAACCCGATATCCATCTGAAGCCCTAACAGCTTGTAGATGAATTGAATAAAATTCCGATTTTTGTTCCTTATACAAAAAATGGTCGAAGGCAAAATCCAATATATCAGACATATCAGGTTCTGGCGTCGTCGGATAATAAATAGCATGAACATTGTGAATCCCTGTTATGTCTGGCTTATCAAACCATAAAACATCAGAGAATACTGCCAAAATACCCAACATGGTGCCTCGAGACTGGTTATGGAGGGTTGAAAAGTGAACTGGCTAGAAATGAAATCAATAAGTCATGAAAAACTCTTTGGAGTTTTCCAATTCAAAACTTTACTCAATGATGAAAATTCCAGAGTGATCGAGTTGGTACGAACTGAACGGGGCACTTCACCGAAACTGTCATTGACGAAATCTCATTCTGGGCCACTTTCCACCAATCTTCTGAAGGAACAGGACCTTCATGGTCTTTTTTCACTGATTCAATCTGAGTGCCACTGTTTTCACTGGAAATCATTACCAGAGCAGAATTGCTAGAAGAACATTCTAAAAACAGCAAATGACGTTTTGTGAGTTCCTTAGCTTGTTTTTTCATGTAAATATTGTATACTACCAAGCATCTGATGTACGTGTACAAATCATGCACCGTTGACCGATATGGAAAATTATGATGAATAAGAAGATGATCAATTATTATTGTTGATTATTGAAAAGTACAAATTCAAGATGTTTGTTTGAGTGATATATTTCCACTCTAATTCTGATACTTTTCGTTTTCTGTATTCCCTGTGTCTCAGAGACTATGGATTGTAGACAAAAAGTGAATAGGACTCATTTTATAAGAAATTTCATGTTGAATATTGTTTATTCTCATTTCCTTGCTAGAGACCTCAATTTTTTGATTATTATGCGCGAATAATAGTATATCACCCACCGAGTGAAGAGATAGGAATGAAACTTCCTATCGAGGTTTATATATACCATTTTATTTACAAACAACATATTATGATCAATATTGATGAATCTCAATTTTGTTCTGAACATACGCAAAATATCACAGTAAGGGCAAGAAGTAGAGGTGTGTGATGCGACACTTCCCAACATTCAATAATGATCGACGTTAGTATTGAAAACATCACATATATAGTTGTAAATAAATGATTTTTTTCTGTGACGGGAAAAAAGTTTGGCATTTCATCTCTGTTGACAGGTTATAAAATGTCACTTTTCATAAATTACTTTTTTCCTGTGGGAAAAAAGTGAGTACTCCTTTCCCGGATATATATCACATATATATACTCTGTTAATGGCTTTCGTTGTGCTATAGTTCCGAAGAATAAGTCAATAATACCGTCTCCGAGAAAGAACTGCAAGTCCTTTTATCTTCCATTCGACTTCGCGGTTTCGTATATTACTAAACAACTACTGAATTCGCAATTTTTTAAAATCAAATCACAGAATTGAACTGACAGAAGTGACAGATATTTGATTACTTAAAAAGAATGATAAAGATGTCTATAAAACGCAGGTGTCCCTACTGCTAAAAACTTGAAATTTCACGTCGATAATTTAGATTTCGAAATAATGTAATATCTTCCCAATATTGATTCGTCCTTCCTTCTGTCACAGAAAAAAATAGTGTATTATACACGGGAAAAATATTAGATTTTAGCTCACGGTTTTTTGTCTCCCTCCGCTACGCGTCTGGAGACAACACAACCTGGAGCTAAAATCTACTACTTTTTTCCCTTGTATAATAAATAACTATTTTTCTCCAAGCGGCAGGGATAGTGGCTATTTTCTGCCGCTCAACAGGCAGAAAAGCTGTATTCTCACTGCCTAGGCAGGATAAGTTTGTTGCTATGCAACGTTCCAAAAAATTATAATGCAATTAGTATACAAAATTGACACTGAAATTGGGTGAACATGAAATGATGGAGTATTCAATGGAAGAATCACACAAAATTGGTTTTATATAATTTGAAGAAAGAATCATATGTTTCACACGGCAGCAAATGTAGATTGACTGCCTTGACTGGATTCCTAGCCTCGCTACGCTCGGCTATGAACTATCAGTTGCGGCAGCGGAACAATAAGAATTTGAAAATATAATCTTCTGGAGTTGAGAATTCGCATTCTCTCTCGGATGAAAATATATACCGGGTGTAACAGGATCATGGTACACCCCCTTTTTCTCCTTTAGTTTTAGAGATAAGTGACTGAAATTTTGTTTCATCCATCAACTTGATGGACGTCACTTTTTGACATAAATATGTTTCATTTTCTACATCCGGCTCCACCGGAAGTATTAATAACTTTTGATTTTCAAATAGAACTACCTGTATATCATTGCACATTCGAATTCTGCCACATTTTTTGATTCCAATGATACCATATAAGTGATATTTCAAACTTCAATATTGATTTTAATTTCAATTTTGATTTTCCATCTGAGTGTGCCATGACTATTCTGACCGAGTGTGATGTACTCACATTGTCAGGTGTAATGCTGAAAAAAATTGTATCCTGTCAAAAATGTTAAATTTTTTGATTTATCACCAATTTAAGTTCATCAAAATGGTTTGGTGTACCATGATCCTGTTACACTCGGTATATTCATAGGAAATCATTCGAAATATTCGAAAAAACAACTACTTTCCTGACCATATGTCTCGTCGCACATGAAAATATATGAATTTGTTGAAAACCCAAGATGAGCATATTGATATGAACATGTTCAGATCTTGATGAACCTGAAGCTTTCAAAAAGCATTCGTATCGATGATGTTGGGGATAAATCTCTCACATACAGGTTATATGACTATTCGAATAGAACACATTTCCGGTATCAAACCCTCATCAGTATTCTCAGTTACCTGAAGTCCAGTTATTTTCTCAGCTAATCTCCATAAAATACATAGAATTTGTTGCTGAATATCTAGTCAAATATAACATTAAATTCGGAATGAATCATTCTATGATATGAACCAGAAATAATATGGGAGTCCAATTTGGAAATCCAGAGTAAGGATTGGTTTATTGAAGATTGTATGACATATATTCCAGAATTTTTTGAGATTTGTTGGTATGATAGGATACTTCACCGAGATATCTGGAGAAAACAGAAATTTCTGAAGAACACTTCCCGTGGAAGTATATCTATAAAGAATTGAAAGGTAAAATTGAAAGGTTGTCAGCTTTTTTACGGTGTTCTAATGAGGTCAAAGGATTGATGTGTGTGGCATCACCCACCAGGCGGATGGAATCTAAGAGCATCAGCGAATGTTTGGGAGCTGAACACCATATTCTTATATGAGAACATTATTCTGAAACTAGCCGTTTCCAATGTACTTTGTAGATAATACATTTTTGCACGGAATGGAGATCCGAGTGTTTTTGAAGCAGCTTTCGCGATGCATCGTATATGAATTTCCAAAATAGGATAGAGTATTGCTGATGAAGATATCGAGCACATATACAGGGTGTTTCCTGAAAAATGCGCAGGACTGCAGGATGTGATAGCTTTTTGCAGATATTTATGGAACCGTTCATCGCACAAAGACCAGCTGGCGTGAGCATTTTTCACTTATGATGAGCTATGATTTCTGCTGAATGTTCTAGTTTTAGGTCATAATTGGTGAAGATTTTGAAGGGGTAGTGAGTGTTTTCCTCCACAACTTCTACGCCACTAGAAAAAATACAGTTTTGAGCAACTTATTCGAACTGCCAATATTTCTTAACAAAAAAAATTTTGGGGCAAATCAACTTCCATATTAAAAATCATGGTGATTTTTATTTATATTGCTGCGTACATAGAAGTTAACCTTGAACATTTTCAACAATTAAAAATTCATCTGAGTATAATATACTATTGACATTTTTTGTTCAATTTTGTAATATGAAATGAACCTCTCGTTTTTTTACTTGTTCTAAAGTTTGAATAGATTCTGTTGAATTGGTAAAAACAATTGTTTCCAGAAATTTACCATGATTTTCAACATGAGAGTTGAGTCTCCTCAAGAACAGCCAACTTCACAGCTTATGCTACATTCTGTACAAAAGATAGCTTATTATGAGAAGAAACTGCTTACGAAAGTTGTTCTTCATGCGATAAACGGTTCCAGAGATATTCGCGTAGATTGATTATTTTTTTCAATTTTCAACACCCTGTATCTGGAAAATGGTTGTTTTTGTAGGGTGAGTTGATAGAAACTTTCTTTCATATTCTCAGACGATAGCTATCAGATCCTGAAGTCCTGCGCATATATTATGGAACACCCTGTATAGTGAACTTGGTGGGAATGGAGGTACCAGACATTCTTATATCAGGCATCATACAGAGGAAATACAAATTTGAGTTTTTGGGACGATGAGCCCAATTAGGTTGTTGGTTTCCCTGGCTGTTCGGAAAGTTCTTCATTTACAGCGTTGACCTGCCTTCATCGTAAGACCTCAATTTCCCGGGAAGAAATGAAGAGCCTAGAAGAAATCGCAGTATGGAGAGTACTATCATTTAGGCGCCAAAATTGATCCTTGTGAAACGCTGGAATTGATGACAATGGTATCAGATGATACTCCGTTCACCACCATGGAGCGATCTGCCTGAAAGGGAACTCGATGAAAGATGTCATAGCTGAGGTGGTAAGAGGAATCCTTGGTGCCGAACACAGTCGAATGCCTTCGATATATTCAACGCCACAGCTGGAGATTTCCGATGTTAATCTCTAGTTGATCTCTGGCGGCGAAAGCCATATATTGTCTATCAATTATGATTTCTGGGCATTTTGAATATGATATGCTCAATGTTGATGGCATCCTCCATCACTTTGGATATAACTGATGATAGGCTTTTGTTTATTTTTTTGGGGATCAGTTGGAATCTAGCTATTTTACAGCAAAATGGATGAAAAATCGTTGTCTCCTTATGGATTTTCCACATGTCATCAAATTCTCATATTCCAAATTGATGTGCCCAAATATTTTCACCCCTTTTATTCCCTATATAAATAATGTTTATTTGTAGAACGCTACGATTATTCAGCTAATGATCGGTTTATTATGCCCGAAACATGTTCCCCTGGTTGCTGATTGTTCATCAGTAAATGATGGTTATTGTTGGAGACGATTTAGTGTTTTCCTTCTACGATTTAATGATACTCTGAGTATTTTGGCTATTCAGTCGTTATTTGTTGTTCCATTAAAGAAAAAGAAATCGAGAAAGTAATTTCATAGATGAACTATGTTCATGAAAGTCATCGATAACGATGTCATAAAACTTGATGATCATATAGATCATGATAACGTTAATGAATAATAGATTTGCCAAAGGAATGCATTACAATCCAGCAATGCTGATCTCTATATAATGTGTCAGATTAAGAAAAACAACCGTCGACAAAATATTCTAATTGAAACTCCTGCTTATTCGACCAAAATTTCATTGTTTGAACACAAAAATGTATATTTGGCATGGACAAGATTCTGTTCATTCAACTACCATTTCCTTGTTCGTTCAATCATGAGCATTGTTCGTACTAGACAACAATCAGATCATTTTTTACAATTTTTCACAATTTTCAAATCAGATGAATTTTTCCAACATGTACGATTTTTGACTGATTTTATGCATTTTGTTATTGCGAAGAGATACGAATAATTTCGACAAGAGATATTTCTGACGCAGATTACAGACAACATACATCATATCTCGCATTACATCGAACAAATATTCTTTTGATTGATTAGTAAGTCGTATTTTAGCCACTAGATGGCATTTTCTTCCATCTTCCTTATACCGTGACCCGATTGCGGTGTACAATGAACAACTGGTTAGTAATTTTTCCCATGAAACTTCGTAGGAATACTGATCTATTTCAGAGGACGGCGATTCAAGTGGTGTATGTGAATAAGTTTGGAAAAAAAGCGCTAAAATGGATTTATCTTGCTGATATACACCTCTCCACTTCCACTTTGAAGAAAATCAACCTACTGTAGAACTCCATGTTGTCTGAAAGTAGAGTGAAGTAGTTGATGAAGTAACAATATTCCAAGTCGTCTACGTTTCGGATCTATAGATTATCCATCATCAGCCGATTGAGGAAATTATTCTACAAAGAACGAAGCAACAATAATAGGGTATCAATGGTAAAACATGGTAGTACTCACGTGGAGCAGAAAAATGTTTTTGGAATCACATGATGTCACAAAAAATGATTTCATGAAAATTTGAAGAATTTTTGTTATTATAACGGGTTTTCTAAACAGTGGCCCCGTGCCCCGATGAGCCAGTGGAATCGCCACATTAGGAGGCCGAAAGACATCCAAAAAGGAAAAATCGTTTTCCGACAAGAGTGCGCAAAGTAGTACTTTTCGCACTCATTTGCGTGCGCAAAGTAACACTTTTCCGCACTCATTGCGGGTATGGGTGTTATCCGCACGGCATGCGGATAAGTAAAACTACCCAAAAATTTCACTGTTTTGGAACATTTATATATATTTAAATATATATATTTACATATTTATATATTTAGTTGCTGTAGACTATTGTATGCACTATAAGCAGCCGTTATCTCCCTTACTTTTTTACCGTTCTTCCTGATATTTGTATTCCACCTCAAAATAAATATTTGGAACAAATGATTTATTTTCTATCATTTTATTCCATTGATATGTAATTGTTTGTTGTTTAGCTATTTCTATCGAGTTTAACTAACAATCATTCAATAAATTGAAATTAAAGTTGAATTTTTTTTGTTTTCGTTGTTGTCTGATATGAAGCTCGTAGGGAAAATGTGATCTTTCATTATTATAATTGAGTTATTTTCTTTCCTTTTTTCCTAATATGGAGCTCGTACTAAATAGTAATTTTCCTAACAAGTGCGGAAAGTGATACTTTCCGCATGAGTTAGGAACAATACTTTTTCTACAAGCGTGAGAAATAAATTGGTTTCTTCAATCCTTTATTTACGCAAATGGACACTAACAAGAGTAACATATTTTGTATCTAATAATTATTTGTAATATTAATTGTGAATGTACAATTTGTGGCATTATGTAGATTTATCGCAGAATAAAGCCAGCATATTTGTTGGAGACAGCTGATTTTCTGCAGTTGTCTGCTGAAACTCGGGCAATACATTATCGGAAGAAAACGAAGGTGCAGGAACAGGCATCAAATCGTCGCCGAACGCTGTAGAAGTGGATGGTTCTAAAATGCACCCGGAATACGATGAAATGTTCAAATTCAGAATTTTGTTAGACATCTCTTTTTTTCGAATCGTGAAATCTTCTTAGTACCCCTCTGCAACTGAAGTCGATTTCCATCCTCCTAGACGTTTAATATTAGTTATACCCACACCACAATCAGCAAGTAGAGTGGCTGAGGAACGCCTGAAGCTGTGACCAGTGTAAAGCTCTGGATTTTCAAGGCGCAGATATACTGCTATCTCGGAGGGTATCTTTCCTATGGTATTGATTCCTACACATTGCACAGTACATTTTCCATTCTTGTAGTACAAAAAAAAACGACGGTGAGGTGTCTCTTTTGGACGTAAATGTACATACTTTCTGTACACGTTCAAAAAATAACCATCATTTGCTTCTTCAGATATCACGAAGAATCTAGAGGAATGATTTTTCGAATCCTTGATTTTAACAATTATCAGATTTTCTTCATCTTCTATGTCGTCAATGGTAAGTTTAGTCAGCTCTTTTCGTCTGCAAGCACCAGCTAATCCAAAAATTGCTACTAACTTCATCATGAGATATATGTCATCGGGTGCTTCCGTCATGAATTTTGAAACATCTTCTTGACTCAAAATTTTGGCCTTTTTTGATCGAAAACCGACATTCTGTCTTCTCACGAATGCAGCTATTTTGTAAAATCTACTTATATCCAAATTTTGCTTTACCTTGAACACACTTTTCAACATTGAATATCTGGACCATAAGGTGTTCGGCTTCCAGGTTCTACACATTTCTAGAAAATACGCCAAGAATACTTCTTCTTTGTTTGGCGACGTTTTCACATTTTTATTGTTGCACCATTCCATAAAATTCATGTATTGCTTGTCATACCTTTCTCTAGATTTTGTTGGCAGTAACTCTAAGTTCGCATCTGTAGCTGCCTGCACAATTTCTTGTGGAAGTTCTTCATCAGATGAATAATCCATTGTGGCAACTTCAAAAATTCTATATGAGTAACGCTTTGTCTGTCACTCTGACAATAACAAACAAATTTGTGTTTTGTTCGGCATGACAACCATCAGATCAATCTAAGCCTATATAGGGGTATTTTTATAACAATACATTTTTATTCTTCAATATTTTTTCATTTTCTCAGTAAATAGGGCGATTTGATGGATGATTTTGTACAAACTTACTCAATACTGCAACAAAAAAACCTAAAATCTTCAAATTGTGTCATCCACCACTCATATTTTGCGAGAATATTATATGAATGTTTTTCCCGCAATGTTGCGGGAAAATGACACTTCCCAAACTAAATTGCGTGCGGGTATAGGGTGAATCACGCACGCTTGTAGAAAAAACGTTTTCCCTAACACGTGCGCAAAGTGTCTTTTCCGCACGCAAGAACTTATTCAAACTTCGCTCCGCGTCGTTCGCCTAACTGTATTTGCGTGCGGAAAAGTGACACTTTGCGCACCTGTTAGGAAAATAACTCTTTCATCTTGATCTCGCTGGATTAACCTGATACCATGTGACCAAATGTCAATGTCAAACCCAACTCTGACAGACAACAACTGTAACTTCAGCTGTCAACGAAGATGCAAGGCAAGAGACAATTGTTTTCATGAAAATCATGACAAACTTGTGGATGGTGACATTAGAATATAAAGATAGTAGGGGGAACATTCTGAAAAAATTCGTCAAAATCAGTCTATTATTACAGGGTAAGTCATGAGGAACTGTACATACTCCTACCACGAATAGTGACCCCTGAGGGAAATACCTTATGTTCATCATAATGTTTCTTCTTCATTTCTTTCCCAATATATAGGGTGAATTATGAGATTTGGCAAAAATATCTTTTGGTAATAACTTTCCAACAGCTTCTTTGATTCGTCTAATTTTCTCATAGAATATTCTGCTAATACTCTTTATTCGACTGACTTATTCAGAATCGTGAAAATCCAAGACCGTTTCTGAAACATTTTGATAGTTTAGTTTATAGCAAGAAGTTCATCCTGTATATCGTTTTTGTGAACTGTGATAGGAAATTTCCAAACAAACAAAGATGAGAAATGAAATATTCAAAATTTTCCTCACACTCTCACTGCAATTTGAAATTATAATAATCAATTTGGAAATTATTACTTCGCAATCCATAAATTCCACGAATGAAAGTGAGAGTTACATTCTTAATGCCTCAGCTCAATGCAAATCAACATATTATTTCATCTTCAGGCCTGGATTTAGTAATTGCATTTTTTTGTGAAGCATGATAATCACCCTGTAGATCTTCTCCGAATCAGTGGATTGGGTATCTGTGAAAATGTTGATGACCATCGCCATAAATAATCTTATGATTTCAATTCACAGTATTATCTATTCGATTTGTTTCATTCAGTTAGTTTGGTCACTTATTTTCCGTATACTAGAATCATTATCCGCCTTTGTCAGTATAGCTTTTTCACTACACTGTTTTACCACTTACTAGCATCTTCAGGAGAAGAGCAAAACTTTTTGTAATTATTCAAATTTGATGTTGGTATGTCTTCGAAAAGTCATTATTTTGGACTATCAGGCGATTTCGATTACCAATAGGGTAAAATACTTTTGGAGGTTGTATACCCAAATCAACCCCGTCGAACTGTTCTGCTTCCAATGAAACATAAGTTGAGATTCTCTATTTCATTGTGAGAATGTCTGCTCTTTTATATTTTTTTCGAACGCTGTATGGATTCCGAGATAAATGCCAAAAATAATTCACTTGTGATAAGATTCTATTTTACGAACTATACTTGACATTTCTCAATATCAAACTAGAAGGCTTGAAATGAGAGAAAGCTTCCATAAAATATCCTGTATATCGGAGAAGAGACTCCTACGCATATACCGGGTGTCAACGAATCTATTAGACAAGTCATAACTTCTAGACCATAAGGTGTATCAAAATGAGATTTGGTATGGGTGAATGGTATGTGAAGAGGAGAGTTTTCACATATTTTTCACTTTTTGGTCACTTCCAGTTTCACCGAAAAGGGCTCCGGTTCTAAATTTTCAAATGGATTGTTTTTTTTTGGATTTCTGAGACAATTCTAGATCGAAATGTGACATTTCCGGAAGTTTTTATGCCTATTCAATTCTTTCGGAGTCACTTTCGGAATTACATCTAGGTGGCCATGATTGGAAGTAAACTAATCTAAGGACCTCAGGAGATATCAGAAAATTACAATCGCAAAGTTTTAGTGACAAGTATGAAAGATATGAATATGACAAGTTGGCAAAATTACATTCTCGTGCCTAACTATTATTTTTCGAATGGCGACCATTTTTTGACAAGGATTTTCCGCAAAAAGGATAATTGGACGAATCTAACGATACTAATTTATTTGCGATTGGATTACAAATAAGAACATAAATCAATTATTACTGACGAAAATACTTCAAAATAATTTATTTACTTCTGTCAAGTATGCCATGGATGATAAACCATTCACTTTTGTAAGCACTTTCCGAAAAAAGAATATTTTGACGAATCTAACGATACTAATTTATTTGCGATTGGATGTTGTTGATTTTGAAGCAACCAATCACAAAACACTACTCGTCTATCGCCATCGTCAGCATACTAATGTTGATGTAACTGTTATTTGAATGCTCGATATCCGTGCTTTTCCAATATTTTTCTTGCTGATTCGTGACTCATCTGCATTTCTCGACTAATTTCTCTTGAAGAAACAGTTTTGTCAACCTCAACCGTAGCAATTATAGCATTTATGATGAACCTCTGTTCTGCTTCTCGATTTCCCTCTTGCCTAAAACGATTCTCAACATACGGAAAATACTGATGAGATGAATGTATGTGCTGCCGATTGGGATATCTCTGAGCATACAACTCAGCAGCATTCCTTGAATTTCTTAGACATTCTCCAAACAATAACAACATACCCACTTTTTCACTTTCTGAGTATACATTATTTTGACGGAAAATAAAAAAAAAGGTTTAACGAAAATCAAAATATTTTGCCTTCTGCTCTTGAAGCTTATGTCACTCTCATAACCTAAGTGAGTGTTTTGTTCTCCCAAGAATTCTTGATCGAAATGACTGCAAAATATTATGCATCATGCCTATCCTCGGCATACTTGACAGAAGAAAATGAATTATTATGGAGTATTTTCTTCAGTAATATGCAATTTATGTTCTCATTTGTAATCCAATCGCAAATAAATTAGTATCGTTAGATTCGTCAAAATATCCTTTTTTCGAAAAGTGCTTGTCAAAAAATGGTCGCCATTTGAAAAATAATAGTTAGACACAAAAATGTAATTTTGCCAGCTCATCTTATTCATATCTATCATACTTGTCACTAAAACTTCGCGATTGTAATTTCCTGATATTACCTGAGGTCCTTAGATTAGTTTACTTCCGATCATGGCCACCTGGATGTAATTTCAAAAGTGACTCCAAAAAAATTAGGTAGGCATGAAAACTTTCGGAAATGTCACATTCTGATCTAAAATTGTCTCAGAAATCCAAAGATGTTACATTATACAGGGTGTTCCATTTACAAATTTAAAACTGGAGCCATTTCCGGTAAAACCGGAAGTGACCAGGAAGAGAAAAATATGTGGAGACTCTCCTCTTCACATAGCATTCACCTATATCAAATCTCATTTTGATACACCACATGGTCTAGAAGTTATGACTTGTCTAATAAATTCGTCGACACACAGTATGTTTACATGATATTTTTATCTTGAAATAGCTGTTGAAGTTCTGCTACAAAAAAGTCACTCACCCTGTACATATTCAGAACATAATGATCCTTCGAGGTTGAGTGTACCGAGCTACCTGGGATTATACGTCCATGAATGAACTGATATCTCGAAATGTATTTTAAGAAAGATATACATAATTATATCCTTCCAAAAATGATAGAATTGAAATAATTTTTTTCTGTGACGGGAAAAAAGTCAGGCATCTCATCTCTGTTGACATGTTATGAAATTCCACTTTTCATAGATCACTTTTTTCCGACGAAAAAAAGTGATCACTTTTTTTCTGGATATATATACACTGTTGTTGGCTTTTGTTTGTTGTGCTGCCAGTACTTTTATCTTCCATTCCACTTCGCGTTTACTTAAATTACTAAACAACCACTGATATTGTTTCGAAAGTTGTTTTCTAGAGGCTGAGTCATGATTTTTTGAATAAATTTTCTCTACTCGTATTATTTTTGATGAAAAAATAAAAGCATTTGTTTTGATAGAGCAAGAAAAAATACATAGAAACGGTACTCTTATCAAAGTACAAAAATTGTAACAGTTCTCGAGATATTCTCGAAAAGCTATAATATATTTTATTGCGAAGATACTTTCAATGTGCTAGAGTAGTTATTTAAATTTTTTCGTTTATCAATCCATGTATTTTCAGCAATAATAAGCAGAGATGAAAAATTCCAATGTGTAGGGTGTCGTTTTTCTGAGAGACTTCAGATTGAAATCAACAAGTATTTGTGACTGGCATTTGGTTGACATCGAATAGTAGAATCAGTGTATAAAATTTCAGGCAAATTGATTAAACGATCGAAAATATACATTTTTCTACAAACGTCAAAAAATAACGAGGTTCGCGCATTGATAACGAATTGAAAAGTGCCACTTTTCTTTAGTTTCCTACGTTACCATGATACCTTGCACAAAACAATGCGCGAAGTACCTACTTCGCGCATTGTTATTAAAATATATGAGATATTTATATCTCAACTTCATGGTCCTCAATCGAACAAAAATTCACGAAGTCATTTACTTCTGAATGTTCAACAATGCCTTTGTTTTATCTCTTGGAGCGCACGAGAGGAAATTCCTATTATGTTCGTGAAACATCTTGCGTACCTAGGGAGGATAGGAGGAGGCCTTTTGAGCCAGTCCAACACTATTATTTATATCAAGCTAAGCATATTTTTACTAAAGAACTATATTTTTTGATGTTTGTAGAAACAATGTTGTTTGCAACTCGAGTGCGTAATACTTTGGTCATCTTGACTATTTTTTAACTCGGCTACGTCTCGTTAAGAAAATCAGATCTTGATCACCAAAGAAGCATTTTGCGCTCTAGATACAAAAATAACAATATTTTGATGGCAAAATTGAGTCATATACACTATAATTATATACAGTAGCTCGTGAATACCCTGTATAGGTAGTGAAGTATAGGTGATGTATAGGTGTTACTAAAGATAACGTGGAAGTTAATATCTCATATAGAAAAAATTGTGAGCAGAGGATATAATATGTGTATTGAGAAAATAATTGACATTATGTTGAACGTTTGTTATGAATAATGTTATTGCTTTCAATTACTGTTCGTGTTGTCAAAGTTCAATTATTGGTAATTCATTTAAGAATCCATCAACATGGAACAGTTTGATGCGAGGCGATGAATAATTTGGTGGAATACGAGGTGAAACAATTTTTTTTTACTTCTCAGTATTTAATAAGCATTAGTCGATCAATATTCGACACTTAACGATCAGAAATAACTGATGATATTTTTCTTTGGATATTCTGAATGAACATTGATGATGGCTTGAACCAGGTTGAAACAGAAATAAATAACTCGATTTCATATACATGGATATTTTGAGAATAAAAAATGCTTTCAGAATATGAGAACATGTATCAGGACCTTATTCATAAAAACAAGGTTGATGAGTTTTACGAATACTAAACATCACATAGAGAAGACAATATCAACACATTCAATTTCATCGAAAGTTGTTCTTGAAAAGTAAGTATTATCAGGTTTTCTCTGTCTTCAATGATAATTCAGAAAATAACTTTTTCGATATTATTAACTGACAAATGATTTTGAAGATTCGCGAAGTTTGTTGATATGACCGTGTGAATGCGCAACTTTCCTCATCCAACTGAATTTGTATCTATATATACTGTTTACGAGATCCCCACATTCTGTGTAACCTTTGAGTCACATTGTGTATATGACACTGGAATTTTGTGAAATTCAGGAAATATTTGTTCATTCAAAATAATTTTCTCCGTGTGGTGCAGTGTGTGTGAAGCGGTTTATTTGAGTTTTTAAAATGGTGAACCTCAACTCCAGCTTTATTGATTTTTGGTTGACCTATAGATATCACTTAGCCAAATCTTCCTGTAGGACTCACATTGATGGAACTTCGTATCTGAATATTCTATGTGTTTCTTCATTGTCGTCGGTAATTAAAAGTCCTCAGATCTCCTTACAGGGTGAATTAAAAAAGTGAAAATATCTGAATTTGCCATTGAATATCTAACACAGTACATGAGATATATTGTATTCAAATTTTGTATGGAGGTATTTGAGCTTCGCCTGAATCGAATAGGGTAGTCATCGTTTCTTAAAAAATTTCTAATAATCGTTCTTGAAATTCTTGCCACCTAAAGAAAGCGTATAGGCCTTAAACATCTCAGATGTTTCCATATTTTGTGGTAGAGCTCGTTGAGTAATATATTCTGGAATTTTGTTTTTGAAAATCAGATCCTGAATTAGGACGGTGTTGTGGGTTGAAATCGCACACACTGTATATTACCACAACATTGCCAAAATGGCATCATGATGTTTCCGTATACCTACTACTGATTCATCATAAAATTATCTCACGATGCAGTTAAGAATATACCCTGTTCATTTTTCAATTGAACAAACAGATCTACCATCATAAAGGGAAATTGTATCGATTACCTCATTCGTTCTAGTCAAATGGAGTCCAACAATTATTGATAATTTGACGTCAAAGAAAAAATTACCCGGAGTTCAATAATAATTAATAAGCGTGTGACCTTAAACATCTTCACTCTATTAGATCTATATTACAGGTCTGAATTATTCAACAATTATTGATTATATTTATGTTCATAATTGAAGGTGAAAATATTGAGAAAATAGGTGTATGAAGTACACGACAGACTATGGATTGACCATTCAAGGTTATTGTCAACAAAAGTTTATTGTGATATATAAAGTTTAATGTGAAGAATAATAGACATTCGTCTAGGAAGGAAACTGTGACTTCTTTTACCACTGATTGCTTCAAGTTAATATTTACTCAAGAAAAATGTTGATTCAGATATTCCTCAACATATATGAAAATTGATCAACAAATCATCATGATCGACCCGCATAACCCACATAGCAGAATTATATATACCAGGAATGTGCTAAGCATACCCTGAACGATTATACAGGTATATTGAGATCATATTCCAAGCATATTCTTGCAATGTGACTTCAATATGCTGAGCATATGCTGTATATATGATTTTGGCCTAGTGCTTCAGACATGTTTGAATCATATTCTCTGAATATTTCCAAATATTCTCAGGATATAGACATTCATCGCCAATATAGCATAATGCTATATATATATGCTGTAGGTATATACCGTTCACATCAGGGTTGAATTTATTGATGTTACCCTCACTTTTTCCAACTTGATTTTTATCGATTCGAAATGATCCAATGCTGATTCTATTCAATTTTTGGTACTGGTTTCAATCTTTATATCAAAGTGTCGCAATATGTCTTCAACTGTACAGGAAAACAGATATATATATGAAATATGTATTTTCAAAATGAAATGTGCTGTATATTTCGATAGATGAGAAGCTTTCATATTCATATCTTCATTCATCTGGAAGCTGAATGATTCTAGGAATTCAAATCTAGCCAAATATTCAGCATAGTCCAATCAAAAAATATATTTATTTTTTTAACATGTATTCTCGAACAGAAATAACATCATTGTTATTATCAGTGAAGGAATTGATTGATGATTTTTTTTTTCATTGTACCTATCTTTCACCTGATGAAGCTACTGTGTTAGCGGAACATGTTGTGTGATTCAGAATTTTGAGGAAATACCATCGTTTGTGAATTTTTCACATTTGCAATGGATTCCCATATCAAGTAACGGCCGAGTCCATCAAGAACAATAATATCGTCTAATATTGACTCGTACTTTTTTTTGTCACGAAAAAATAGTGTATTATGCACGAGAAAAATATTAGTTTTTAGCTCACGGTTGTTTGTCTTCCTCCGCTACGCGTCGGGAGACAACACAACCTGGAACTAAAAGCTACTACTTTATTTGCTTGTATAATAAATTACTACTACTACCAAGGTTTCTATTGAATTATTATCATCACTAGCAATATATTACAATCATTATAGTTCTGTGAAACCGAAATATGGACCTATTGTCTCTATGAATGCACATATTCTCAATACTCCAGGCAACCAGATGACGAATGATCACGTCACTGTGACGTCCTAATTGGTGATTGTTCGTCAGAGACGTCACACACCAATTCATGACGTCATCATGACGTACTTTCTATGCCGTGATAATCACGTCATCGTTTCGACGTCGAGTGAACGTCACTTAGACGGGTAAAAGAAGACGTCAGTTTCATGACGTTGCAGGGACGTCCTGTAGACGTCCATTTTCCCCAGACCTTCTCTTAACCATGGATACTTATATATTATCTTGTGGAACAGAAATATAATTCATGAAAGCGAATCAACATGCAAGATCATTCTAATTATTAATATACCCGAATATAGTAGAAAAACTTTTTTCTGAAAAACTTTCACACACTATATATTTCGGAAACCAACAAGCAATGTATATATAAAAATGATTGAGGTATACCTATATTGAAACCGTTACTCTTATGACGTTGCAGTGACGTATCTATGTGACGTCTAAAAATCACGTCGGTGTGATGTACCAATTTGGTGAGCTTCGTCATTTAGTAAATTTTTCAATAATTTACTATTTTAATTTTTGTTGGGTGACAAAAAATGCATCAATATACATTATTCAACAAAGTGAAGCCAAATTCGCCAGCATCCTTTCCATTGCTATCAAACTATTCTTTGTTTGCTTACATCTCGCCGACACAAATTACATAATTTTTGATACAGATACGAGTGACTGATTGCATTCTGATGGAGATGCGTACTGAAGGATGGCGCTGCTGAATAGGCGATTGGATAAACATTACACAGGAGGGACCCATCAAGCAGACTCAACAATGCATAATCAATATCATATAATGCCATCAGAGGCTAGTGGTGTTAATCACACCATGTTGAAGGAATCTTTTTTACGAATCATCGCCAAATTCAACCGCCATTTTGACGTCATTTTGACGTCATTATGACGTCAGTCGGACGTCACAGTTTGGTGAGTGAATGACGTCAATTCGACGTGAGTAATATGACGTCATTGGGCTGTGACTTATTCACGTCATTATCACGTCAATGCGACGTCAACTACTGACGTCACTTTGGTCATTCAAGTGACGTAAAAAAAAAGTCACTGAAACTTCATCTGATTGCCTGGGACTTTACCATGACCATGGCAGCATATTATTATGACAAGTCGATATTGATAGATACCTACTAGATTCGAGTGCCATTCCTGCGAATCTCTGATCAGAACAGTGCATTCGGGATAATTACAACAGAGGTCGCTATGTCTTCATCGAATAGTGGTTTATAATAGTATATTAAACACCGAGGCATGAAGATAGATTCATTCCTGTCGTGAGAATTGAAATCAGTGAGACAGAAATGAAACTTTCTACCTAGGTTTGTATGCAACCATATATGTGATGTTGTCATAACTAACGTCATTGAAGTTTGGGAAGTGTCACATTACACACCTCTACTTCCTAGTTCTGGTCATTTTATTCTCAACCATCATATTTCGATTAGATTTAATGAATCTCTGTTTCTTCCTGAACATTCCTAGAATATCACATGAGTGAAGGCAGGAAGTGAAGGCGGAAATGAGTGAGGACGGGAAGTAGTGAGGGCAGGAAGTAGTGAGGGCTGAAAGTGAGGGCAAAAAGTAAAGGTGTGTAATGTGACACTTTCCTTCGTTCAATGACGTTAGTAATGACAGCATTACATATGGTATGGTTGTGAATGAACGTTCGAAAAATCGAAAACTCGACGATTGAAAATAGATCTGAAGAGAACAATGAAAAATTTTGTTTTATCAACTGGTTTAAATCGTCAGTTTCCAACATTTGATCATGGTTATTTGTAAGAGTCACGTATATGACTCGTTGAATATTAGGTTGAGTATACAGTGCCGATTTCACCAGTTTCGAACTAGTTATTTATGTATCAAGGGAATTATGAGGGCCTTAATTACCGATGGCAAAGTTTGCGTCCCGAGGGCCTCTGGCCCGAGGGACAGCAATTGCCTGAGGTTATTGAGGCTCAGTAATTCCCGTGATACATAGATAATTTTATTTCTGACTGATTTCATTCATTAGATACCTTCCCGATTGGAAGTTAGACATGTTTTTCCGTATAGTTTCAATGTCATCAGAACGTCAGATGATGATCTTGACTACCGCGAATAGGAGATTCCTTATTGCTACGTTACTGCGTGGTTGTTGCTATGCATTTTTTATTTAATTTTGGTTAGAGGGAATTATAGCATCTATAACATCCCAAGGGAGTTATGACCCTCATAATAGATATCGTAACTATGACGATATAAGCTTATAATGTCACTGTCAGAAATAAAATTATTTAGTGTGTACCAGTCACTCTATCACTGATGACGTAACGTCTGGAGTACCCCAGGGATCAGTCTTGGGTCCAACATTATTTTTGGCATACGCATCAGACCTACATATGGCTCTAAGATCCGATCCGATCGCAGACGACAGAAAATTTTTCGGCAACCCATTATCCAGTTTTGATGAACTACAATCTGATCTATCATCAGTACGGAACTGGTGCGGCATATGGGACATTCCTCTGAATATCGACAAGTGCCCTATTCTACATGTTGGCCCCACTAACCCAGAACTATTTAATCATCCTTGCAGTGGAGAACCATAACGACCTATAGGAGTCATTTTCAACAAAAAACTAACTTTGTCCAATCAGGTTGGAGCAGCTGTCCGTAAGACAAACAGTCGCACATACCTCCTCAACAAATGCTGTGACCATCCTGAACCAAGACTCTTCAATCAGCTTTATGAAGCATACACACCTTGAATATGCTGTACAGATATGGTCTCCTCATCTGGTAAAAGACGTTTCACTTCTGGAAAGAGCCCATCGCAATGCAACACGAACGGTTAAAAGTTTCAAGGATCTCTCCTATGAACAATGGCTATCGTGGCTGAGCCTTCCTTTGCTCAGTGACAGACGAGCCAGAGGAGAATCTATTCTGACGTATAGAATTCTGCATGATGACTTCTCTGTTGACCTATCCAACTCATTCCATCTTCAGAACGATGATAGATTGAAAGGACACACCATGGAATTGAAGCAAGAGAATTTTCGAACCACACTCAGAAAATTTTTTTTATTGAATCGAGTATTTTCAAAGTGAAATGCATTATCTCCTAATGTTGTGACAGCTCCCAGTGTGAACAGTTTCAAAAACCGCTACGACTTGGTGCAATTGCAACAATTATAGATATTACTCAATCAGGTATTAATATTGTATCATCAAAGATGTATATAACTAATTTTGAGTTTAGGTACCTATTGGGCAGAATAGGCTATACATCTGCCCTTGTTGAAGATATAATTATAAATTATACAAATATCAAACAGGATAATCGATAACAAAGGAATTAGTTGGTAACAAATTGTTTGTTCATTGTTGAGGAATGTTTTGGGAAGGCTTCACTCAGAGAAATAGTCGGTAGTGAATACCAAACGTTTAGTAGAATAGGCGCCAGTCACTACATTCATCAAATAATATCACTACAAAGTTGTACCATACTAAACTATGAGTATTATACTATATTGTAGTGGTAATATTTGATAAAGAATGGTTTCATATAATGTTGTAGTGGTATCATTCGATGAAAGTTGTGACTGGCGCCTATTTTACTAAACGTTTGGTAATAACTACCATCTTTTTTTTCAGTGTTGGATAATAGCTTATGATATTTAGTTACATCAAATGAATATTGTTGATATCAAACTAACGAGGCCTGAATGAATCGATTTGTCAACAACAAAAAATGTGTTCCCTTAGTGATATAGTTTTTGTTCTAAATAATAATTTCAAAGTCTGGAACCTTCATGATGGTCTTCCGCGAAGTGTTTATTCCGAAAGCACTACTTTTTATTGATTTACTCATAAAGTTTGCCTAACTTTGAATACATATCTTGGGTAACGTTAACGTTAACCTCCTACGATGTTTTCGCTACTAATTATTTATGATGATATTTGGCGTGAGATATTGGTAATTTTTATTTCAATTGATGATGTCTATGAGCCGATTTCAATTTTGGGTACAGAAAACTTCAGTTCAGTCACCGAAATCTGACATATTGCTTGAAATAAAGCCAAGTCGATCCGAAGTGAGTGTTCGTTTTATATATAGGTATTGTTGAACATCATGAAGAACAATAGTTCAATTATATAGACAAAGACCAAAATACTGGATTTCACCATGATTTTATATTGATTCAAAGAAGCAGGATATAATTAAACCAGATTTTCGATGGAAAATATCGGTATTTGGTAAACGCATCTTGATTTTCAGTGATCTTTTGGGGACTTCAATGAATTAAGACCCTTCATTTCATTGGGCGGTTAAAGAGGAATTGAATGTTTCGAAAGAATTATTTGAATGTTTCAAAAGAATCATAAATCAGATGCGTGTAATTTCTATTTCAAGATATTTGGTATATTTGAATTATAAAAAAGTAGGTCACAGTCGGTTGTGAATTAACTTCCTATTTTTATACCCATTCACTATGATAGTCATTTACTATTTACTCATTACTCATGATAAGTGAATTTTCTTAGATTATATAAGTTGATTCAATAATTATGATTGCACATGAAATTATATTATACTTTCGCTATTGTTGATGCATGGTGGTAGTAGATATTGGTGTATAGGCCACAGTGAGATGGAATTTTGTTCTATGGATGCGAAATATACATAGATGAAAGAGATTTCTTGGTTCAATGCGGATCAGTATTGATCCAACCATATCGCGGTCTTGAATGGGTCCAACCAAATATTCCTTTGATTTTTCCTCGTTAAGTTCCTTGACTAATTCATTGAATGAATCCTTGACTCGAATGAATATTGAAACATTTTCACACTACGTTTATTGGTCAAAGAAAGGATAAATTTTATTGTCAAGTGAATCTCCCATCAAAGTTGAACAATGTTCTCCTTGAATCAAGAAGTTCCGAGCAAAGTTACGAACAGATATGTCTCATTATAATGATTGGATATTTCTCCAGAAGATCCTTATTTTCTGGTGCCAAGAGAATATCAGTTTGAAGGAAACCAGAGTACAGCTTATCATTACAGTATTGATGGTCTCACCATAAAAGTAATAGAATAAAATCTTTCACTTGGTGGACAGAAGGCTCAATTATCAAAATTTGGTCATCCTATGGAATCAAATATATAATGGTGAAATTATCAAATAGGTACTGTCTGTAGCTGTTGAAGAATGTTGAACCGAAAACGCAGAGAAAAGAGTAAGATGATTATTTCAAAACTGTTTTCCGTGTTTTGCAGAGTGGCTCGAAAAATGGGAATCATTAACCGTATGCATTTATATAGAACTTTCTCCAAAAAAAACAACATTTTCAGTCGCAGCCAGGCATTGTCGGAAACAAACGGAACTTGAATATGATGAGATATTTTCTGGTTTTAAGAAATTATACCTCAGACGAATGGCCTGTTTGAAATTTGTTAGGTATGATATGTGAGAAGACGACGACAGAAGAATGATTTTCATTGATTTCATTTTTCTGATTCGGAAACGAGTGAAAAATATACAAAGAATGGACAATTACCTGAAAAAAATTCTACAAAGCGCACGATAGATCTGTTTAGTTTGCATCCACTTACACAAGAAAGTTTGCCCATATTGACTAACTCAAGTTTGGCCCAACAGTTTGAATCGTTAATTACACACACAGAAAAAAGAATGATACAAACTACTAGAAACGCTGCATATCTTACCACGAAATATATATTAGCTATATTCCAACCAGAGTATAGCTATTTTGACAATGTTAATCATTGTTGAACATACATGAGACTTATATGTGTTTTCTGGGGCTAGATAAACGATTCCATTATGAATTTGTGATATTGACTTCCATCAAAGTGATACCAATAATAATTCCTCCAGATAGAAAAATGTATATTCACATAACTTCCTTCTGAATATTCAACACAAAAACAACTACTCTCTTGGCTATTTGCCACGTCGAACATAAAATCATCATATCTGTCGTTAAACAGAAGAGAGCATGAAAAATAAAAATCCTCTGAAAATAAGAATTCACATTCTCGAATCGGATGAATGATATGATGTATTATGATATTAAAATATAACTTACCAAAATATTTAGTATTGATGAAATAAAAATTGTAATGTATAGGAGAAGTATACTCGTATAAACTGTGATCTGATTGATGAGCTTAAGAATCATTTGTGAAGAACCAGAAAATCAAGTATTTTATTATCACACAAATGATTTCAGGATGAAAAAAACATTTTATTCTACTCATAATGTTGAATACACTCACACACTCACTCACTCTTTGACATCATTTGGAACACCGTATAGAAAGGTCGGCGACCTTTTACTTTTCTATCGATACTTCCACGGGAAATGTTCTTCGGAAATCTCTGCTATCATCCCTTCACTAGCAATACCATTCAGACGAACTAGACAAGCCCAGTCAGCACATCCTTTCGTTGTCAACCTCGGAAGATGTCGAACAGCACTTTATCAAGACTCCTTCATCCATAGAACGGCTAGACTCTGGAATTCATTGCCTGTGGAAGTATTCCCAACAACATATAATCTTCAAAAGTTCAAAAAAAATCCAATACCTACCTCCTGTCCCTATCCTCCCTAGGAACGCACGATGTTCTTTGAACATTATAGGGATTCCCTTTCGCGCGCTCCAAGCGATAAAAAAAAACAACCAAAAAAGAGCTGATCTCCTCATGATTCGATCAATCTGCAAAAAGTTCGTATAAATTACGTTTCTGTTTTTCATATTGGAACTTCTGGAATTTGTGGAAGATGGGCAAAACTCTGGAACTGTTTCTCTTTGGGTAGGTGAGCTGAAATGAATCATTTGTGCATTCGAAGTGACCTTTGAATCTCAACTGTATATCAACCAGCCCCTAGCTTGCTGCAACAGTAGTTGGGTAGAAGCAAATACTCAAGTCTGCTGAGGTAGACACACAGAAATAAAACCTCTCAGTATCGGTATTGTTCGACATACTATGACGATGTATTTTATTATTTCTGCAATATTCTTCAAGGAGAATTTCAGTTTACACGACAATCTTTGATACCATTCAATTTCGAGTTGTTAGGAATCAATAATGCATGCAACTTCTAGCCTATTCACTTTTCTACTCCACATCTTATAATGACAAATGATGACACTCAAAACTACAGAAAAAAAAATGACTTGTTCACTAACGAAACGATGATGTCAATGAAATGAATCGATAGGTCAATGATCCATTGTGATTTTTTTGATGCCTTCACGACATTGAAGAATCGATATCCTCGAATCATCGTTCAACCAGTATTCTATAGTGATCTTTGATTTCCCTAATGCAATGAAATCAATCAGTTCTCGATTCACATGAATATATAGAAGATAAAATATCATTTCATCATTGACTTGTTAGAATTACAATTTCGTTCATTCTTTCAGACTTTCAAATATGACCCTTGTCCAGCCTAGTCCAGAACTGCAAATCAACATCAGGAAGGAGCTGAATGAAGATGTGAACACCAGAGAGAGCGACCTACAACACATCAAAGAATGGCTTCTCAAGCAACCCCATCTCCCAGATACTTGGGGTAAGCTCCTATCGGGTCAATTAAGGTGAAGTCGAAAGCAATGATTTTGTATACACTAGTCGAATTTTTGCCATATACCTATTTTATGCACTAGCGGGCCGTAAAGTGCACTTTACCGCCTGGTTTTGCGGGCGTTAAGTTGCACTTTACCGCCCGCGGGCTCATTATAACCCACGGGCCGTGAAGTGCACTTTACCGCCCGCTGTTCTTAGTTTCTTGATATCCACATATCGATTCATCAAAAACATATGATCATTTTTCTAGATTCTAATATATCCAGCGGTATATCATAAACTTCTTTATCCGATTCCATAGTCTGGCCATTAGTATTATCACTAATTTTTACTTTTCAGTCAAAAAATGACAATTCAGCTTGTTTATTGGATGTATTGCTACAGAGTATAGACAACAACCATCAGCTTGCTTGACCACGTCAAAATTAGGTAGGTATATATACTGGGTATGCATATTGTGAAATTCTGAAGAATGAATCTCTTCTAGAGACCAAAGAGTTTTACTATTATGATAATTGCAATATCCGTAAGATAATTTTTATATGTAAATCATCCATGAACATCACTCTTCTCTTGATTACTGAGTTGATAGGTAACAAATTAAATTGGAGGGAATATTAGTTTATCGAAATCTACAGTCATTACCATTGAGTCAGAAAATAAACCACTAGTGCATAAAATTTTGTATGTATCACGTGCGTGAAATGCGTTCATAGCCTTCAGCGTGTAATGGCCCTCGGCTAGCGCCATCGGGCCATTACTCACGCCACAGGCCATAAACGCCTACTTCACGCCCTTGATACATAAATAACTATTATATCGATCATCCCGAGTATGAATTGTATTTGATGATATCATTCGTTATTCATAAATCCTAGAAGAGGAAGATAATCAAAAGAGAAAAGTCAAGGAATCCGCTTGCATTCTTCTGAACGAAGACAATAGCATTGCTTCCTGTTCAGTTAATATAGATTGAACTTGGTATTTAGTACTAGAAACTGAACATGAGAATGGAAGATTCGAGATCAATTGATGGAAATATTCTGTAATTTTGAGGTATACTATCATCACCCATTTATATTGTTGTGAGTATGGATTCAGAGTTGTCTGAAGAAATGGAATTGACTGTTGAGGTTGGGCAAGGATCGATACTTGGTCCACTACTCTTCCTTATTTTTGTCAACGACTTACCAGAATTTGTAATTTCTGGTGATATATATGTATGCTGATGATACATCAGTAATTATACACGGTAACGACTTGCTAGAATTTGAAAATAAAGCAAATATAGTAATTATGAAATTCAAATCGTGGTGTCATAGGAATTCCTTAATAATGAATGTACATAAGACAGTGTTCATGAATTTCTCACTGATAAACACAAATATTCTGCCAAAAATTGATGAAATTGAAACGAGTGACCATGTCAAATTTCTGGGCACAACCATTGATACCAATTCAACTTTCAACAAAGAAATAGACTCCTTATGCTCCAAACTTGCTAAAAGTACTTTTGCCATTCTGAATTTGAAAAAAGAAATAAATCAACGCGTTTTGATAACATGTTATCATTCTCTTGTCTACTCTATCTTGAGTTACAATATGATAATATGGGGCCAGGCCTCAGAAATCGACAGGATTTTTGTTATACAGAAGAGAATCGTCAGAATTTAATTCGATTTGCAATACCGAGAAACATGTAGGGAAACCTTCAGAAAACAGAAAATATTAACAATAACGGGAATATATATTTTCAAATTATCCTGCTTGATGCATAAAAATAAAAATTAATTCCAACTCAAGACAGACATACATAAGTATCACACGAGAAAAGCGCAAGAAATTCACATTTCGAATTTCAATACCAGTTCATACCGGAAATCGCCGTACTGTGCTGGGAGCTACATATATAACAAACTACCAGTCACAATAAGAAATGCTACAACATTGAATATTTTCAGGAAGAGAATTCATTTTTTTCTAGTAGAAAACAGTTTTTATAGCGTGAAAGAATTCTTTCAAAAATGTTGAATATTGGCCTACGAGATTACTATAGAAGTAATAAAATTTTGTGATTATTTCTTTGCCCGTTTGTCATAAAATATGTGTGCTTTATCGAAATATTATACAGATGTGTATATGCATATATGTATATGCATGTATGTTTTGTTAGTGTAAGTTGGTGTTTATATCATATTCTTAGTTTATATTATTTTATTTATACTCATGACAAAACCTTGTGTTCTTTGTAGCACTTTTATGGTAAATGAATTATTATTCTATCCCATTCTATTCTATACCAACATCAGTCTGTCACTGAGTGTCAAACTATACGAAGACAATTCCGGAACGTCTAAAGATAAGTGGAAATCCGATATTTCCTCCATATATCTATATTTCCTTCCGTCAAGAATTTTCCAAAACAAAGTGTCACTGACAAGCTCATAAAATTTTTTTTCATGTTCTCTTATGGACAAATTTTTTCTACAAACGGCAAAAAATGACAAGGTTTGCGGATTGATAACGAGCTGCGAATTAACACTTTCTTCAATTGCCTACGTTACCACGACACCATATGCGAAGCAGTGCGCGATGTAAAACGATGCGCGAAGTATACATACTTATTATTCGATTTTCCTTCACTTTAATTTTTTTGATACCCAAATAAAACATATATCTGATTATGTTCTTTTTTTCAGATGAATCACGTTTGATGACCTTCTTACGTGGATGTAAATTTTCATTGGAAAAGTGTAAAAGGAAGCTGGACATGTATTTCACAATGAGAACGGCAGTACCTGAGATGTTTTCCAATAGAGACATCACCAATCCGGAGCTGAAACTCGTAGTAGACGTGGGGTACGTAGAATTTACAGGGTGATTCACCTGAGGTTGAAAAAAAAATATTTTGTGGGTCAGTAACACTCACATATGCGTTCAAGACACTTCGAAGGAATGTAATAAAAGGAAGAATCAAGAATCATCTTCAAAAACGTGACCGATGAAGGCCTTACAATAAATCAGTTATTTTCACAAATGTCATCTGACTGATTCAAGGCTAACTACAGAATATTGATATTTTTCAAGGTTTAGGATAGCGAATTATTAGTGCTGTTATATATTGTTGAAATAGTATATTAATGTGTAAGTGGATATCGATGATCAAAACTTCGAACATTCAGACTTCACGTTTCTCGGTTCGTTAATGTTACTGTCATGTGTTTCCGTCGTAACTTCATTGAGAAACGCGGGTTTTTGAGAGTTGAAATTGAAAACGCTAGATTTTTCTTTGAATTGGCTAATTAGGGTACCAAAGAAAATACTATTATAAGAAAAAATGAAGATGATGATGGTGGCGTGAAGATGTAACGTCGGATGGTGCATCTGAGAATATTATCGTATAGCAGGAAAGAAGTAGGAGAAGGAATGTGCTATCAATTCAACAAATTAGGCCAGAAAAAAATGATTCATCAAAATTTCAGTTTTTTGTTCGGATATCTCTCTCATTGTTATTTCTACAGGAAGCTTTCTCTAGATCAACCAGAGAGAATTCTGATGAATCTGAAAAAATTGATTTTTTCCACAAGGTGCTCACCTTATAAATCACCATCATTCCACGATTTCCTTCAATGTTACTTCATTTCAACCTAGGTGAATAATTATGTATTGATTAAAAAAATGTATCCAGGTAGATGAAACTGTCAATAGTGTCGATGATACTTATATATGCAATACCTGAAAAAAGGCAACATTCTTTGAACCAAATATGGTTGAAACTACGAAGTTTATTATAGCTGAAGGCAATTTTCCAAGCTATGAAGAATTTTTGGAATAAGCTAAATGATATCCAATCCAAAAAATGTCACAACATCAATCTTATATGATCTGGCACTGTCATAAGTGAATTAGAGCAATTCAAATAACCATGACTTTCGGTATTTTTTGACCAATCGCAACGAGATTTCAGCTATGGCGGTCAATACGATATGATTTATACATTACATAGATCATCTCAATGATTGTTCAATGTATTATCTGCGATATTCATAAGGTTCAAATATCTCAAAGCAATTTGATGAATACTGTATTTTCAAAATCTATACTAGCGATATTATAAGTATATACTTCCACAAGGAATCTCACTGCTTCTCTGTATCCATCCACAATTTCATCTGGAATTTTGATATCACATTTTCAGTAATATGATGAACAATGATGATTATACACGGTGAATAGTCTGCATTACACCTTCAATGGAAATGGAAATCAGAATTGATAAAATATAATTACATTTTAGTGTCAGTAGTGAGAAAATATTATATATACCTCGAGTGAGAATGCTTTTATATAGCTCTCACATTGTATCCTACGGAGCTTCACGCGCCTCTGCTTGCTATACGGAGTGTTTCGAAAGTAGCCTGCCAAACTCCACCATCAGCTTGTTCGTTCTAACAAAAATAGGAAGGAAATTTCCAATGAACATGAGTCGAGAAATCTCTCCTAAGGGAGCTACGGCCCCCTGGAAGGGGACTCCTGAAGATGATATTTCTTGAATATTTCCAAAATGCCATGTGATAACATGATGCAATTTGATACAAGAACTAAACCTTTCATGCCCAATGCAGTGAACATAAAATCATTTCAAAGTTTCATTCAGGAGTTCATAATACAGGGTGAGACTACATTAAATATAACTCAAACTTTTTCTTATACATACTTTTTGACGATTTAATCTGGGATCAAACAAATCCACACCGTTTCATAAATAAAGGTGCTCTTGTTCCGCATCGATCAGATGTATCATTTTAGAGTGAAATCGATTCGAAAATATTGTCACATCTCAAATATTATACATACCGTTGCCAACTTTTTAATCATAGTGGCTATAAAAAAATTAAATACTGTATTTCTACCAAACAATCTCATGGGAGCGCAAAAAATTGAAAAATGGTGATCAAAAAGCTACTTAAATTTTTGTGTATTTTTTTCAATTCTCACTACGCTTCATTGCAATCTAATGCATATAATATCTGAGATATAACAATATTTTTGAATTGCTTTTACTCGATAATAATACATATGATCGGCACGGAACAGGAGTACCTGTTTTTTGTGAAGAGGTGTGAAATTCCATAATCCGAGATCGAATTGTCGAAAAATAAGCATACAAAAAATTGTTGGCAATATTCAATGTAGTCCCACCCTGCATTATATACTCCTGATATAAATTGTGAAATGATTTCCTTTTCACTAGAAATAATAGTTCTTGTACCAAATTTCACATTTTTATCACATAGTGTCTCAGAAATACTCAAGAAATATCATCTTCAGTAGCCTCCTCAGGAAGCATTTCTCGACCTATGTTCATTGAGAGTTTTCTTCCTATTTTCGATCGTAAAAGGCGCTTGTGAGGTTTGGTTGGCTAATTTTGGGACACTTTGTATAGTAGCTAACTTTTCACCATAGGTGCATGATTTACCATTATATTCCATGTCTTGAAAAAATTCAAGAAGAAAAATCGAGCATTTGCCATTTGTAAGCTATTCCGAACGGTAAAACGAATGTGACAAGCTGAAATGCATTCAACATCGAGCATTCTATCAGATTGAAGTACCAAATCACAGGTAAAAAATTTGATAATAAACCCAAAAAGTAGTACCTATCTGTTGTTCCTTTTATACTGTGATTGATTGGTTCGAGTTATAATCAAAGAAACCAACGATTTACCGATTTTGTCATGCATGAGTCGAAATTTGTATCATCGATTAACGGATGTACTCATTTTATAATGTTCATACTGGAGGCATAACTACTTGATGAGTAGATAAATAAACATATACAATTTGAACAGATGGGTATTTCGAGTTATCGTGTAATCAATTATTGAAACTGCTTTTTAATGGAATGTTTGAACAGAAAATAACATGCTTATTTTGTCTAATATTTGAGAATCGAATAGTCATTTCTTCATTTCCGATATTCTGACTGATTAGTTGAGATGGAAATAAGACAAAGCTAAATTGAATTCGAATAAGAGTAAAAAAGTGGAATTTTGTGTGAAGATGATATACCGCCTATCATAATTTATTTATTTCCTATTTCATCGTACAGCTACATCGGGAAAAAATGTATTAGGAGTTATACCATTTAATGATGTCTGAATTAATTCAATCATTCTGAATATTCAACAGAAATCAACTACTCTCCTGGCTATTAGCCACGTCGAACATTGAATTAAATCTGATGAACATCCAAAAGGAGAACATGAAAAATAAAGAATAAAATCCTCCGAAATTGAGAATTGACATCCTTTTTCAAATCGGCTATTTGCTACTTCGAAAATTGAATGGTATCTGTTGAATATCCAAAAAGAGAGCATAAAAAATCATAATCCTCTGAAATTGAGAATTGACATTATCTCTCAAATCGAATTATTAGGAAGGATAATGAAATGAACCTATGATGTCAGAACATTATGTACTTCTAGTAAATACAAAAGTAACCTATAGTTCGAACAAAATAGAAACAAACAAAACTAATATTCTTGAAAATAAAAGTATTACTGAGTCTCAATTTGAAGGTACTCACAAATATCACAAAATACAGTGACATAGAGGTAGTCATAGGATTTGAGTATTCATAAAGAACATGAAGGAATAGTAAAAATGATCAACAAAAATACTGATGTTAGAAAATTTAACGCAACAAACAAACTGCTATAACAGAGGTATAATAATATACAAAGTTGTTTAAAGTATTGTCATTTTTTGGTTTGTTTATATCATTAGTACCTATATGTTAATTCATAACTGAATATGTTGAATTTATTTGAAGAGAGTTTGCCAAAATATCATGCAATTTATAAGTGTATGTGAATAACCCAATCAGCCAAAGAACGTCTTAAAGGCGTCTTTAGGACGTACATGTCGGGACATAAGTACGTCTTGAAGACGTACATATTACACCCAAGAGACGTCTTCAAGACGTCTTTTTTAGGTGTTTTTGGTCCATGACCTCAAATTGATCTTTCAAATTACGGAAAAATCACATAGTTTCAGTTGATTTTCACCTGTGCACTGAAGTTAGCAACAAGTGCAGACAAGCAAAAAAAAAAGGAAAACCCATTCAAGTACTAACCGCGCTCTTTGTTGCTTGACTTCGATGATTATACCATATTTACTTCTCCTGTTACTCTGTTTGTTCTATATATCACATAACAAGCTTTTACTTAGTTTAACATGTCCTTGTGTCTGTTTGTAATCAAAACGTGCGAGTTATTAAATTTGACTCACTTTAAATCGTCCGATTTATTTGAAATTTGGCAAGTAAATATTATTCCGGTGACAATTCGTTGTGATATTATTATTGAATGGAAAAAAACAGAATGGCAGATAAAATATGGCGGACGATGTGGCATATGGTTTTCTGATTATGGTCTGATCTGATTCAACATTGGCATCTAGAGGATTTCGGGATCAGAGATTATAATTCCTTTTGTCGAAAATGAAAAATCCAAGATGTCGGCTTCAAAATGACGGACGAGTTCTGTGATTATAGTCCGATTTTATTCAAAATTGATCACTATGGGACTTTTGGGGTCGGAGAATATGTTTTTTTTTTTGAAAATTCGAGAATCAAACACGAAGGCTCCAAAATGTCGGACGAAAAAATTCAAAAACATCACTTTTGTTGAAAATAAGAAAAAACTGAACAATTGAAAATAAAAAACGTGAAGAGATGACATTTTGTTTTTCTTCAGAAAATAACTTACATTATTGTTCTATAAGTCGAATTGACGTACTGGAATGTACGTCTTTGAGACGTCTTTTATACGACATGGGAGGAACGACGTGCATACGACCTGAAATGTACGTCTTAAAGACGTAAATTCGTGTACGTCTTTAAGATGTACATGGATTTACATCTCAAAGACGTACTTTATACGTCCCTGGACGTAAAGACGTAAGTAAGTCGTAAAATGTACGTCTTCAAGATGTCTGGTGCTGATTGGGAACTGAAGATCGATATAGTGATATAGATGATGAACAAAATGAATAAGTGTCGAAATATTCTTCAGTATATTATGAAATGTTTCAGTAGATTAGTAGGTAGATCAATATGCAAATCAGGAAATCTACTGAAAATTCAGTAGAACTGGCAACCCTGCAGCGGACGAAAAGTGTTTGCGGACGAAAATTCAGTGTCTGCGGACGGAAAGTATTCGCCTCCGAAAATAATAGGTTTTTCGTTCGGAAATTAGAACGTTGAATGTGATTTTTTGTAGAGGTCGGCGAAAAAATATAAACAGGGTGTCCCATTGGAAAACGAAAAAACTTCAATAGTGGGTAGAGCTCATCAAGGTGGTTCTGGATTTACTATATTTGTAGGGTCTCGCGAGTTCTATATCCGAGATATAGGGTGTTTTATCAATTTTGTTCAATTCTTTGTGAGGACATAACTTACGAACCACCCAGTATATTCATTTGAAATTTGATACACAACTTCGCCTTCTTCTACCAAAGCGACTCTAACCTATCAGTCACGAGGAATATCCAGGACCGAATCAACGATAATCGATCATATATCTGGACCCCAAAAATATCACCCTGTATTTTCGAATTTCCAAAATCCGCTAACATTTTTGGGAAGTGCATGAAAATCTGAATCGTATGATGTACTTTTCATTGTTCCGCATGCTATTTCACTAGGTAATTTCTGATTTTGAATATAAGGTTTCATGCATTTTTAAAAATGAAATGTTCAGAGTTTTTTCAATCGAATAACAAAAACCATCACGAATCACCCAGTATATTCTTTGAGAATTTGGTACACAAGTCCTCCTTCTTCTACTCCAGCGACTCACCTATCAGTCACGATGAAAATCCAGGTCCGGATAAACGAAAAATTATGATATTCTGGGCCCGAAAATACTGGAATTTTCGAATTCCGAAAATCCGATTCCATATTTGGAAAGTTCACAAAGAGATGAATCGAATTGTGTACTTTTCAATGTTCCGCATGTTCTTTTATTTATTTTTTATATATCTGACGGTTTGGCTGATATCATAGAAGACCAAACTATTGACTTACCCTGTATACTGGGCATTGCGTTCGTCATTTTCCGGCCAGTTCATTGGCGGATAGTCGTGCCAATCTGGCAACATATAGGAAGGAGGAAACTTGGCCAGTAGTAGAAGGATGGATTGAAAATTCATACAAAAACGTGAACAACATTGACTGACATCTCTGATGTTGCTGTTTTTGCCCAATCTACAAGTATAAAAAAAAACCTTCATAATGATGCGTCAGGAGAAATTGATATTGCAGGTCGATCACACGTCATATGAAAACAACGATTACAAAAAGACCGGTTTCAGAACTGGTCATCTTTGGACTCTTCTCTGCTTCTGTTAATCTCAGAATGCTACCCCAATGAATACGTAAGATATGGGGGAAGGAAGGGGTTGTGCTTCTATGAAAAGGAGAGTGGGACAGAATTCATTTGCTAATAACTGAAAAATGTTCAGGAAAAATATAGTAGTCAGGATGGCCATAAAGTGTATTTTCGGTATATCTCCCGCTCCTGCAAACTTCACGATCCTAACTCAACAATAAATATGTATCTAATGTTCCAGAACCGAACTTTCGGCAGTTTTTGTTGAACAGCTATTTTTTCTTTAGTCAAATACCGCCGCTACCGGGCCTGACCCCGGAAGGCAGGAGGGTCATTGTCCTCAGAGGCAAGACCCCCGAAGTGGAGAACTACAACATCGCAGACATCTGCAAGGCGGTCTTGATGATTGGTGACGTCCGTCTGGAGGCGGAACAGACCGGCGTCGCAGGAGACGTCTACATTTTGGACGCCAGCGTCGCTACGGCCAACCATTTCGGCAAGATCAACCCGACGCTCATCAAGAAGTTTCTGGTGATCGTTCAAGTGAGTATAGATGCTTCGTTCCACGAGAATCATTATTGCCACCAATATTGTTCCGACTCCATATTTTCCATCTCGTACAAGTTTGGTATGATTTAGTCCAACCATTATCCCCAAGAAAGGAAAAAAACCTGCCCAACAACTACTAACCTATTGCCAGCTCATCAAATATCTAAAAAGTTCAATGATAGACAATTTGGCTCTCGTCAACGATGATCAACTGGAGTTCTACTTGCCTACGTCACCTCTATATGGCAAGCTCAATTCATTAGAGAAAAACATGGGGAATCTCTAGCTGTGGCGTTAGACATATCGAGAGCATTCGACCACCATCTCAGTTTTGCCATCTTTCATCGAGTTTTTTATTCAGCACATCGGTTCACGTGGTGGTGGACGGAGTATTGACTGATACTATTGCCATCAATTCCAGCGTTCTACAAGGATCAATTTCGGCACCAACATTTTGCTAACTTCTCATCAATTATCTCTTGAGTGTAACCACTTGCAACATCAACAGTTTTGCAGTTGATAGTATTTTCCATATTGCGTTCTCTTCCAGAATTCACATTTCCTTCCAGGAAACTGAGAACTCACGGTAAAGGCAGATCAACGCTGTCAATGACGATCTGGCTGAAATTAGTGCCTGGGAAACCAACAACCTAGTTCAATTCAATGCCACCAAATTTCAGGTCTGAAAGGCGGAACTCATATTATGCCCGATATAACAATGTCTGGTACTAGGACAGGACAAAATTCATACAGTTTACTTCAATAAAACATTAATTTATTGTAAGAAAATTCACGGGGACATGTTACGAAGCTTCAGAGCTTCATCATCAGCGTTTTTGTTACATAGGAGCACTGTCTGGAGGAAAAAAGTTATGTTCACATATTAAGATTATTGAAAAATGTTCTAGAAAATGATAATGAAGCTAAATGACGCCGCAATTATTCCAAAACCCCTCTGTTAGGAAACTTTGAATTTCATAATTATTATAGTAGTGAGATTCAGATCAAAATTGGAAAAAGTTTCATCTGTTCATGCAGGACTCTCGATTTTTTTTTTCCTTTTTTTTTAACATAACTTTTTTTTCCTCCAGAACAGTGCTCCTATATGTGACAAAAACGCTGATGATGAAGCTCAAAAGCTCCGAAACATGTCCCCGTGAGTTTACTTACAAAAAAGTGTAGTTTTGGTGGAGTAGACTGTATGAATTTTGTCCTGTCCTATTGCCATCACTCCGCTGTAAGATGGATCACCTCAGATCGTTAAGTCTGGTACATACCATCATTCCTACCAAGTCATTTATATCTATGCTTGGAATTTGCAAAACTCAGATTCTTGTTTCGTGCGAAAGGCGAAAGGCTACTTTACACCTCAACATCTTCTGATGATCTAGAAAGCACAGATACGGTACCGTTCTGGAAAACAATGGCGGCTCGGTGGTCGAGAGCGTGAATGCGCTCAGTTCGTATGGGGACTCCCACCGAGACATAGGTTCGAATCCTAGTAAGGCCATGGATGTTTGTATGCTTACCTGACACCGCACAAGTTTCGACTTATGGGGTCTTTGGTCCCAGTGCTGGGACCAACGAGGTAATGCAATTAAAAAAAATACGCTGATGCTCCTAGATTCCATCCAGAGGAGAGTCATTCGCCTAGTTGTTGATGCCACACTCACTAACTCTTTGACATCATTGAAACACCGTGAGAAAGCAATTTTTCAGTTTTTTATATAGATAATCTTACGGAAAACGTTCTTCATAAACCTCGACTATCATTCTTTCACCAGGAATACCCAGTCAGACGTACTCGACAAAGTCAGTCAGCACATATATTGATTATAAACCTTCAAATAAGTCGAACATCTATTGACCAAATCTCGGTAGCCTAGAGAACGGCAAAGCTCTGGAGTTTTTTGTCAAATTGAATAACTAAGAACATCTGGAGATTATCCAAAAATTGAAAAAAAAAATGGAACACCTATATCCTCTTCCTATTCTTCCTAGGTACGCACGATGTTCTTTCCTATAGATTGGGATCCCTTTTTGTCCACTACAAGAATTAATTCGGGATTACAAGAGATTTCAGAGATAATATAAAGTATATTCTATCCACAACAACTAGCAATGATACCGGAAATATGCATTAACACATGTTGGTATCTGATTCAACATTTAAGTGGTTTCTCAGACTTCAAGTCTTCGAGTTCTGTTAGCTCAATTTGATTCTATTTTCATGGATGTCGAGTATTTTCATTTGAAAAAAAAGGTTTTCAACTTGTGAAAATACTTGAATAAACAATTCTGAGTTATACCAATTCTAGATTTCATAAGTAGATAGCCGTTATATATCGTTATAAAGAGCTTCGTCTCCAACCTGTAGTGAATAGTCAAAAACCTTGATTTATAATTTCAGGAAGCGTACCCAGTCAAGCTCAAGGAAGTCCACGTGGTCAACGTTTCGCCTCTTGTTGACACTATCATCAGTTGGGTGAAGCCATTCTTGAAAGAGAAAATCAGAAATCGTATCCATGTTCATCCCAATATCGAGTCGCTATATGAATTCATACCAAAGGATATCTTGCCAGATGTATACGGTGGTACTGCTGGGGATATACAAAAGTTCCATGGTATGTAACGAAATTCTTTCAGGTATAACAAAATTACTTGTGAAATATTGAAGCTTATAAAAGAGACTAAGAGCATCCACGAATAAAATTTCCAATAAGGTGGTGCTTAGATGGTACAGCTTGCTGAGTACTTTTCCTTCTTCAGCTTGAGAAAAATATACGTTGGACAGAGCCTGTCAACCAACTGAAAGGACTATAGGAGGTCGATATCTTTGTCTATGATAGTTAGCCTTCGTCTTCTGTACCTACTCTTTGTTTCATTTCCCTAGCAGATTGGAAAGGCGGCTTTTATTATGGTCATTCGAAAAAGAAGTGTTTTTGAGCGGCTGTTAAAGACATAACTGCAGAAAAGGATAATACTTCCACAGCAATCTTCGTAACCTACCTCATTCTTGCAAATGACTGTTGCTGTACTCTTTCAGTGATGATGGACATAGTCGTAGTTAATATCCCGCGACCATAACAAATAGCCGACTATTATTCTTCTCATGATTCCATCGAAAGTACCTTGTATTTTGACCATTTGATGAGATCATATGAACATTAATAATGTGAAAAACTCTCGAGAGCTCCAGCTCGAGGAAGTGATTCTATGATTGTCTCAATTGTCTCAAAATACAAGGTACTCGAGATGAATAGGGCGATCAATATAAAATCAAACAACTCTGTGTCAAATAAACTATTGATCAATAAGGGTGTCCCACCTATACTATATTTACTTTATGTTCAAAATATCAGTGAAATTGGTCTAGCGTGTGAATATACCATGTATGCAGATGATACAGTACTTATATATTATGAAGGTGAGAATCCTTCAAATTTAGAAGATATAACAAATGAAGACTCGAAAATATTTGAAGAATGGTTCCAATCTAACCATTTATCGATCAATACTAACGAAAATATGATAGAGATAGAAAATATGATTCTTCACCAAAAAAAAAAACAAAAAATTTACCTCAACCTCAAAATAAAAAATGAACTCTTGAAACAAACTGACCAGATAAAACATCTTGGTATTTGGTTTGATGAAAGGTTGAAGTGGGACAAACATATTGATGTTCTGACAAAAAAAATATCTCCAATTATTGGTGCATTGAGAAGATGTCCCAAACTTGATATTTGAACTGCAAACATGATTCTCTACTCTCATAAACTGAGTCGTATCAACTATATAATAAATGTTTGGGGATCCTGTTCAAAAAATAATTTCAATGAAATATCATTATTATATAGAAAATCGTTAAAAGTATTGTATCGTCCCCCATTTGATACACCAACCAATCAATTGTATGGAATAACAAATACGTATTCTTCAGATGAATTATATAAAATTGAAACCCTCAAAATATCATATAATATCATTAATAAAAAATTAAAGTCAAATATTATTTTGATACGGAATTCTGAAATTCATAATCATGAAACTAGATAATATAACTTGTTTCATCTTGACGCCGCTAGCTCCATAATCGGACAAAAAAGATTCACTCATTCAGCCTGAACTGAATTCAATAAACTACCTGATGATATAAAAAATTGCAAAAATATGGGTACATTCAAAAATGAAGTGAAAAAACTGATTATTTCTGAGCGTACTGGATAAAATTGATCATGACATTTTTTTTTACAAATATTATTCTTTGTTTGCCAATTTACAGTTGCTGATATATTTTGAATGATGCTATGTTTACCTATAGGTATATAATTATGTACTTCCTTATACCTATTCTGTCTGGAAGTTATTTGTTCAATAAATAATTAAATGAATAAAATAAATAATTGAATAAAATGATAGTCTCTATTTGTCATGGTCGGGAGATATTCAGGAAGATTATTTCATGAACACTATAAAAATACGAATCATCTTAAGTTAGTGCTCCTGAACTTTCTCTTCTTGTTTGACGAAAATATTGCAGGCTTTGTTTTTCTGCATAATGCGCATCCCTTTGTACCTTTGACTTCGTTATATTCAAATGAATTCATCGTATCTTTTTGATTATCGAAGTGATTCTCCTGTATAGTTCCCAACATCAATCTCAACTTACATTCCTCACAACTCTCCTCATCAAATCTTTTATGATTTGGGCAATCACGAGAGTTGGGGTAGTCGCACAAAATCCATGGTTTTTCTGCTGGCGAAAGAATTTGTATCAATATCTGAACTAATATAATATCAAACACCAGAATATGAAGATTCGATGAAAATGTAGGAGATACAGGGTGATCGATGGAAAGATTTTATTTCGAAATGTCTCAATGAATTTGTAAGTTTCAATAGCGTGAACAAAAAATTTTGTAGTTTTAGGATTTTAGGCATGACAAATACGAATTTGTAATTTATTTTGTGATTGCTAACGAAGAAGGCTAGTGGGACACAGTTACTTCAGTGAAATATATTATTATCATATCTTCTCTTTTCATTTTCCTGGGTAGTCACTTCATATTATTTTCAATTATGATATTAACGAAGTGACCATGAGAACATTCACAATATTATTGATGAAAATAGTCTACAACATCGACAACACACCCACTATAATAAAAATTATTGGAAAATTTCAAATCGAAATGTTCTCCTCCTCCTAAATCACCAACATTTGTTTTTGTGGCATGCTGGGCCGAAATTTTTCATTTTGATGTTCACCATCTGTAGTTCAGACAGTGCCCATTCTCAATTGAACACCCTGTTTACTCTGGAAGTGTCTTGAGACTCGTTTATCGTCGACTCTTTCCCTTTCCTCATCCTATTTTTGTTGAACATTGGGAGAGTCGATTCGTAGGTACTGCAGGAACTCTTTCAAATGCTCATCTCCGCTTTCTTTACAATGACCATGAGTCGAAAACAGTTATTGGGTTGACAGTCACCTCCTTGTTGTTAATTCTCTTCAATTTCTTCTAATTTTCAGAGAATTTATACGGCCACTTTTTGATGTTTTTGCCAAGAATATTTTATCCCCAACTATTCTTGTATTTATATTGACATGATCTCTTCGCTTCCTTTAAAAGGAGTTGTTCCTTGAATCATGCCAACAACTTGGTATAGTATCTTCATTATCTTGTTTCATCTCCATAGTCCAGATGCCAGACCTTCGTTATTCTGAATGAGGTAAAAGGTTTTCAGCGCATGCTTCCAACACAGGTGAGAACGATGGGCGAATATGAAGTTTGAGGTCATGGTGCCTCTGAGAGGTTACAGGGAGCAGAGTTGCTAAAAATACCAACTTACTTTCGTCATACTATGAAGGGTACCATCTCATATTTCATTTGAGATAATATTAGAAACCACGTCATCCATTGCGAGACATGCTACCATGGTGCCTACTCCATGCCAAAAACCTTTGAAATTTGATGAATTTAAACTTTTTCGTTGAAGTATAAAAGCTGAATTTTATAAATGTTGATTGGTTAAAAATCGCAATATCCACTACGAGAAAGCCACAATGCTCAACGTGGAATGAAATTAACATCAATATGGTAGATGACGAGAGAAAAACAACAACATTCCTGGCTGATGCCACGCACAACAATTAATCATCCCGAAATCTATGCATCGATATGTATGAGCTAATGCATGTGTTTCTTTCACTAAATCGAAACCAATCGGCAATAGTAGTAATTCTAATGAATTTCTCACTTTTTTCACTACGATACAAATATACAGGGTGCCCCTAGAATTTGATGAATTTAAACTTTTCCGTTAAAGTATAGAAGCTGAATTTTGAAAATGTTGGTTGATCAACAATTTCAAGATCAACTACGAGAAAGCCACAATGCTCAAAGTGGAATAAAATGTTGAATAAGTACAGAAATGTTCAAGTTACGTCGACATATTTCCATAAAATAAACAACAATATGGTAGATGACGAGAAAAAAAACAAATTTATTCCTGGCTTATGCCACGTAGAACATTGAATTACATCATCCCGAGATTTATGCATCGATATGTATATGATAACGAATACTAATGCAAGTGTTTCTCTCACTAAATCGAAATCAATCGGCAATAGCAGTAATTCTAATGAATTTCTCACTTTTTCTTCAATAATTTTGTGAACTACTACTATAAAAATGTACAGGGTGTTCCTGAACGGTCTTTACAAAAACATCACATATTCCTTCAAAGCTTCAGGATGTCTACGCCCACAAGATGATATTCCTGATTATGATGGAATTTTATGACCAAATGGAGATTTTTCAACGTACCTTTGATGAAATGCCATGAGCCGTTTTTTATGAAGCGAAAACGATTTAGAAATTGTAGCTTCAGTGCCGTCTAGCGCTCAAACCAAGCAATTTAGTACTGAGATGAGTTTGCTTGCATCGAATTGTTTTGGTCTGAAGAATATGTGGTGAGTTCTTATACCGACCGTTCAGGAACAACCTGTGAAGTTTGACCAATTCAAATGCCAGTATACTCCCAAAAAATAAGTTATTCCTGCACTGGTGCGGTAAAGTGACTTTTTTAACACTATGATGAGTGTGGAAAAGTGTATTTTTCCCCATGCAATCAGGAAAAATTTCATTTATTTCAATTTCATCATGATTTTTTTCAGATGAGTGGATGGAAAAACTGAAAGAATACACTCCATGGTTCAAGGAACAAGAAAGCATTAAGGCAGATGAATCGAAACGTCCTGGCAAACCGACCAACTACGACGATCTTTTTGGGTTAGATGGAAGCTTCAGACAACTCTGTATTGATTAGATAGTCCGAATATGAATTTGGTTTTCAATGACTATTTCGTTGTTAGATAATTAATTCATATACTGTATAAATATTCAGGTTTACTCAATATCGTCTATAATGTGATAAGTATTATTTTTTATCGTCATATTCCAATTCTTCATAACTACCTTCATATATATAACTGATGTGTTGATTGATATGTGATGTTTATTATTACCGATCTCCTGTCCTCATTATCATATTGAAATTATACAGGGTGGGAAATAGCGCGTTAGAGTCAGATTGATCGGATCCAATATGACAGCTGGAAATATAACTCAAAAACGAATGTGAATGAGACGACAGGATCTATAACGAGACATTGAAGTCGCATATTATAGTTCAATCAACGAACGCCAAAAAAGATAGAATAGGGAAGATAATCGTGTAGTCGCAAATTGCCGTACAGTGGTGAAAGGAAGTGCTATGAACAACATAATGAAGATCCTGAGCCGTAGGTGGCGATAGGAAAACGTTTGAAGATCATGCATTCAGGTTATTCTTGGATAATTCGAAAATTGCGACAACATACAATTTCCTCTGAGCAAATTGTCGTTTAGTTTTCGTCTACAATGAATAGTTCATGTGATACAGGAGATGGAAAAATCGAGAAGTTACAAAAATAGTGTTTAATGATTTTAAATTCGTGTTTAACGTGAATAGTGACAGGAAAATATACATTGCTCATTGAAATAGTATATTATGTAATAAGTTAGTGTTATGAACTTCCTTTAAGTAACGAGTATTTTATGTATTTTAGGCACGAGCGAGTTTTTATAAACGAGTGTTCCTCACGAACTCATAAATCCTGTCTTCGACAAGATTATATACATAATACTATGTAACTGCATGCAACCAACAAGGTTGGTATTGCTTTGCTCCCAGATACAATTTAGATGAATATGGACTAGAATTTGACCTTTCACATTCATTCATTGAACATGACATGTATTGTCTAACACTTGAAAACTCCTGATAAATCAAAACTATCAGAACATTTAATACAAAGTGGTAACGTTTTTTCCTCCTTTGAAGTTATATACCTATTTTTGAAGATGACAAGGTCGACGACACTCTCTTGTTGGTCTAACATCTCTTCGTAGATTTTCCTCCGGTTCTCTGCGTACAACGATATCTTCTCGTATCGTATCATCATTGTGAGATGTGCCTTCTTGAATAGTTGTATCTTCGACTACATCTTGACTGGACGATGTTGACCCATGAGACAGAATGGATTGACGCGAATCAGAACTATAATTATCAGAAGAGTCAGTTTGCTCCCTAGAAATGTTTTCAAACATATCAAACATGTATCACATGACAAGTTCTGCATGCCAGAATCATTATTATATAGACGTTTTGATTGGTTTACAGTTGAACTAAAAATATTATACATTACCAATTGTTTTTATTATTTCATCTGCCATCCATTTGGGAGTATTCATTCTGTATATCATCGCATATACTGAATCTCCATAATTGAAGATATTTTGATAATGATCTGTGATGGCAGTACTCTTATGATTTGATTTCTACCGGAAAAACAATAGATCAAAGGAAGTTCGCATTTTCCTTCCTAATATCAGCTTTGAAGGTGATCTTCCTCCTGCTGTACTGTTTGATGGTGTTGATCTATATACAGCTAAGAACTGTTGAATTTGATCTTCTTCCGGTTGTCCTTTTCTCTCGATTTTAAGGAGAGCCCGCTTGAACGTGTCCACAAATCTCTCAACCTGTCCATCAGATTGTGGCCAATACGGTGCAGTACGTAGATGATCAATTGCATTCATTTCACAGAATTTCCATTATCTGTGACAATGGTTTCAGGCAACTCAAAACGTGCGAATACCTTTTCCAATTTCTGAAATGTGAAATGAGAGGTTACTGATCGAGTAGTGAATACTTCAGGCCATTTTGAGTGCGCGTCAACGATCAGCATGTAATAGTTACCATTCATCGGACCAGCAAAATCTACGTGAATTCTTTTCCACGCCTTATCTGTTTCTAGCCATGGTGATGCTGGTATATTCGCCTTACAATTTGATTTTGAAAAAATTCTGGAATCACTATTCGATTTCCGAACATCAAACAACCTCTGAAAACCGACAATGAATATTTCCTGGAATAGAATTTCAAAATTTCCTGATGAATTTCGTTTTTATTAGGTCAATTATGCCTGATATAATAGATGATTTCCCAAAGAATTTCGTCTTTGAGGGTTTCGTGATGAATCATTTTATAGTCAATAGAGATAAATTCAGAAATTTCACGAAAAAATTGCCAAACTTTGGTTTCTATGTTCACTGAGGCAATAATATAATCTTCATTTTTCATTGGTTGTGAATTGATCAGTCGAGATAACATGTGTGCGTGTCCAAATTCGGTAGGTTTTATATATTCTATCTTGAAATCATATGTTATCAAAATAAGTGCCCATCGTTGAAGATGTTTCGCTGTAAAAGTTGGAATAACTTTTTTTGTCCCGAAAATTGCCATGGTCTGTTTCTGGAACGAATGATCGGCCATGAATCATTCTATGAGATTTTGTAACCCAAAAAACCAATGCCGCTGCTCCTTTTTTCATTTGATTATATCTTCTTCCAGCATCTGTGGGAGTTCTTGATGCATAATAAATTACTTCGACCAATTCATCGTTGAATCTATGAAATATGCAAGCCCCAATATACCTGAGCTACTCTGGAATAGTCCAAGATGCGTATTTATGGTCAAAAATGTCCGGGATGATTCGTTAATTTCAATTTGAAGGAATGAATCCGAAAGCTCAATTATACTGAAAATATTACAATTGGCTAGTTTTGCGAAGATTTCTTCGGAGGGGTTGGGAGTAGATAATGATGAGTTCTGAGTGAGTCATTGAGACATGTCGAATGATCTCCACAAATCCGAATATCGCCATCTGTTCTCTTCGTAATCACTATGGGCGCCGCTCATTCAGAAATTTTTATTGATGTTATTATTCCAAGTGTTTGCAACCGTTCCAGTTCTTGATCAACTTCTTCAGTAACTCCAAAGGCCACAGGCCTTTTTGGACGGAAAACTGGGACTACATTCTCTTTGATATACAAATTCACTTTTAGTTTCGTGCAATGATATTCACTATGAGCTGCCATCATTTCACTACAGATGGAACTGATTGGAATATTCCACAACCTGAACTTTGTGATTCAGTCAACGCTCAATAGATTCGAACCTTCCACTGGGGACACGGAGCACCTTCCTGAACGGGTCTGTTGATTGAAAGAGATATCATTGACCAAGATATCGACATATTTCCTGATCAAGATATCGACATATTTCCTGTTTATCTCATTCCCGACGTTATTCACTTCATATATAGAATTTGTATTGAAGTATGAGCCAGTATTACGAGAGATGAATTTGTTTTTCTGACCAAGATCACAATAACCTTCTTCCACCATACCATAGCCAGAATCATTTCTAAACTGATTCCCATACTGACGCGATTGTTGTTGAAAATGCTTCTGATTTGACACAGCACTGACACTGACTTTATCAGCTTATTTCTTATTTTCGACCATGAAACTGTCTTTCTTCAGGTTTGATATCCAAATCATGGATAGTTACTTCTTCTGTATCATCATACTCTCAACCTCCGGGAGTAGCTTGGTACGAATCTCTGCATCCTTGCTTGAGAATGAAGACCACATATTGTCGCAACTCAGATGGTTTTATTGGGTTATATGGCATTATTGAGGAGGAACTGCGCCTCCACCATGTGCCGCATTTCAGATGTTGACCCTCTCATAGGTCGTGACTTAGCTACTCGCTTGACTTTTTGACGAGAGAATTCCGATCATTCCATCACCCAACAATATTCATCCCCAAATGGAGAGGATTGTTTCCCCAAAGTACAATCAAGCCATTCATTAAATCATGAGAACACAAAAATGTGCTCAAAGTGCGGAACAGCAAAGAACGAACATGAAACGAGCAAACAACAGAAACAAAGTGATGGTTCTTGGTACTTACATTATGTTATGGGCAGCAGCATCAAAGTCGAGGAAATTTCACACCCCCAAAGTGACAAAGTGCCACTCTGGAAGTCAGCAATGAATAAATGAGTGTTATGTACTGATTTCAATAAAATAATTCTTAGTGACGAATCGAATAACGATTGAACTAATAATGACTTGTGTTGATAATGAATTCCGATAGAACTAATAAAGACCATCCTCATCGATTCGGGTTCTATTCATATTTGAAATCAAGGTAATGCAAGTGCAAAAAAAATCGATGCTAGATTCGCAATTTTCCGCAATGGAAATGATCGTTACCTTACGATACTGCTTACCTAGGTATTATCGCGGGGTAGGCGATTTCTTTGCAAATTATAAGGATATGACGTCTATGAACTCCGCTGACCTGATCGAAACAATAAAATAATGATGAAAGATCTTGTAATGAACGAGAGTTTGAGTGATGTTAATTCATAGGCATTTGTACTTCTTGACAACCAGACATTTCAACTGTTTCGGCGTGATCTGGTTAATCTTGGAGTCCTCACAATATTTACCAACTTTGGATGCAAAGGATATGAAATCCTCTGAATCACTTTCAACAAGTTGAATACACTGAGTATTGTATACTATCATTCTGCTACTGAACATTTGTTTGAGCGTCAGAATAGTATATTCAAAATTCATATCTTTTTCTCGAAAATGATCTGACCTTCGCTGAATTTGATAATTTCTCTGCATCTTTCAAGAAAAGACTTTCGAACCGCTTGTACGATGATTTGGAAGTTGAGCCTGTTTTTGGATCGTAATTGGATTCGGTGATGGAGTTTCTAAGATTATTCATCCTGAGTTCTTCACTCACATCTGTAAGCATTCTAGAAGTTTTTCTGAAGCTGCTTGCAAGGTTAACAAAAAATTCTCGTTGGTTTTTGAGGAAAAGTTATTGTTGCTTCCAGACTTGCTCTTGCTGAGATTTGATGAAACCAAGTAGTGTTTGTTGTATGTCCGCTGCGTCCATGACACTTGACAACTCCTGATAAAACAAACCTATCAAAACATTCAATACAGAGTGGTAATAGTTATCGCTTTTTCTGTATGGAATTTATATAGTATACTACATATCGCTATACTACACTTTTCGGCGTGAACGAATGTAGTGGAGTGGTGTGTGGTAAATATATCCTTTTCTTCGCTTGTAGTGAAGTTGAGTGTAGTGAGATCTTGACAATTTTAGTTGCATGGTGAAAACTCTTTGAACTTGAAAAAAGGACAGTGATGGTGAAATAGTGATGTAGTTAGATGATCCATCTGAGGATTAGGAATGTTGACCAAAATGATCAAGAGATATATGAAACCCTAAAAACAGAGATTACTATTTTGCTTCAAAATCAAACTCCTGCACTACATTCCTCACACTTCCTCCAGATCAAGTGTAACACTTTGTTTTGACGATAAATAATCTCCAAATGTTGTGTAACAATACTTTGACAACGAACACAGTGTGAGTGTATACCATATAACACTGAACGGCATCAGTGATACACAATCTACTCTTGTGTACGATCTTGTAGTTATTGAAAGCACAGCGCAGGAACCTCAAGTGATATTGGTTGTAGATGTGGCCAGGTTGGGTAAGGATACATGAATGGCTTGCTTACTAACCTTTGTGAATAAGAAGTTTCCATCCGACGTAGAAAATGAGAACTCTTCGATTCGTTGAGGTATCAAAGTTTTCGATTTCTTGGTTTATAATAATATATCATTTATTGCTACATGAAAGAAAATAATCTTATTACAAGAACATAAATAGCATAAATGATGATACTCGATAAGCGTATTCACGCTTGTTTCGAGGAAAAAGGATATTTTATGATTCTATTAAACATAGAGAAATTTAAAATGTTATTCAAAAATATACAACTTTCAGAATTTATAAGTAAACATAGAGGTAATGAAATATGAGATACATATATACAAAGTGTAAAAGCGATAAAAAGAACAAACAAAATACCAAAAAAAGGGTTCGACAATGTTGGGAAATAAAATAGTACTAATAAATGTAATTCTAATAAATAAAATACGTTATATCTACAGCAGACAAGAACAATCGATAAGTGATTAAACACTTGTTTCGATATACATTAAGTATATAAATGAAATGAATCAAAGACATCACGTGGTAAATTATTGTTTAATACACAGAACAAACATACGCATATACACCCTCGTAAGAATGAAATGAAGTGAGGTTCATAATTCTTTTACAGGAATTTTTGAGTTTCTCTCGTGAATAATTTCAGTTGTTTTTTGAAATTGAATAAGCTAGGTATATTTCGGATTGTTTCAGGCAATGAATTGTACATTTTCGGAGCATTAAATGAGAAACTAGTCATTCCGAGTGATTTTGTGATTTGTGGAATGATATAATTATTTTTTTGTCTGGTGTTGTACATATGTGTTGGTAAGTCTCCGGAGTTTTTAATAGTATGGTACCGTATGGTCACATGGTAGTAATAAAGTTGTTTTATATTAAGTACTTCTGCTTCTGTAAAAAGAAGGTCAGAAGGATATCTGGATGACTTTCCCAAAATAATTTTGAGAAATCTTCGTTGTAGAATTTCGAGGTTTGTATCCATATTCTGATTGCTCACTCGAATATTGTGTTCCACGTTTCTTGTTATTCAGCATACTAAATTATGCATTGCCCAGAAGAATGATATCTACATTTCTACAATATGCGATGACCTAAAACGTCCTCTTCGATTCCACTTTGGTCTACATTAGGTAAAAAATTTTGAAGAAGAATTCTGATACGAAACGAAATTCCAAAATGACTGTTAACAGTTCTAACAATTGACAGGTCGAGCAGAACAGGACTCGAACGACTGAAGGTGTGTTTGAAAAACTCTATTGCCATGGTAATGTGTTCAAGAAATTGCGTTGATATGGTGAGAGATCATCAATCTGTGATTAATCATTGCGTCGCAGCCATCACACACTCAATGAGGCAATGCTATCCACCATCAAACAGCACTGCTTCGGAAGGATACAGATGTTACTGGCTGCAAAACAGTTACTGAAGAGGCGAGCGAGAGGACTGACGCAAAATAAACAATTTCGATGAAAACCATCCCGCTTATTCCAACCACCTCCAAGTGTGATTGACAATCCGCCGACTGCTGATCAGGTGGAAACCTTTTGGAGAAGTTTTCACGAGGTGAGGCATCCATTCAACAGAGATACTTCAGCCTTGAGGCAGTTCGGTACCTTTTGCGAAAGATACCGAGAGCCTGAGCCCAAGTTACTGCACCAAACGATAACCACTGAGGTGGTTCGAAAAGCCCTCAAAGGGTCCAAGAACTTTGCTGCTCTTGGTCCCGACGGGATCAATAACTCCTGGTGGTGAAAGTTCCAAGCTATTCACCACCATTTTGACAGGAAATTTAATAGCTGGCTGAATGGGGAGCAACAAATCCCTGAGGGGTTTATCGAGGGGCGAACCGTGCTACTCCCCAAGACTGGAGATTCGACCAGATCGAATAATTACAGACCAATTACCTGCCTGAATGCATGTTACAAAATGTTCATACGCATCTTGTACATGCGAGTACTCCTAGTAGTTGATCCGGTTTACCAGCGCATTTTCGACCAGCGTGGGTCAAAGAGAGGTATTGCTGGCTGCAAGAAAAACCTGTTGATGAATAGATCTATAACGCAGGACTCCGTGCAGTACAGCGAAATCTTTCAGTGGCCTGGATCGAT